>JACEII010000018.1:885267-959610 GCA_014332785.1 Antheraea mylitta | reverse complement strand
AAAATGTATGAAGATGACATATCTGAGCGCTATTTTATCACGTGATATAGCGCTCAGATATGCCATCTCCATACATTTTTCCGTTTTGTATTTGCGTTAACGATTGTCGATAAGAAACTTGGTTAGGCCCCCAGGCTCGATCCTGGGTTTACTACATATATATTTTTAGCTGACTTGATTATTATATTATATGGCTACGCGTTGCTGTGACCCAGTTATTACATGTTGAATTATAATTATGATAAACTAATTTCAAAATAAAAACTTAGTGTCATCTACGACATATCGATTACAATTTTCTGTAAACAAACTAATTGAGACTGATGAAACTTATGATTAATAGCAATAATCAACATTGATAGTCATTTAAATTGTAATTTAAAAATATTAAGGCCGTTATAAATTATCCTATCTCTCAAGTTGGACCAAATTATGCATAAATGGCAAATTATATGAAGATCGATTGAGTAGTTTCAGAAATCATCGTGGACAAAGACAAAGACACTGACTTATATATAAAGATATTCTGTGTCTGCACTAAATATTTTTTTGGAAATACATTTGGCATAAGGCTCGTGAGCTGCGGTTTGCCAACTACTTCAAAAACTACTGGACAGATTTCGTTTAAATTTCTTTAATTACACATCTTAAACATTTGGACCTTCTCTAAAAACATATCAGCTTCATTCAATATACAGTTAATTAAGTTTTAAGCAACTACAACTATTTAAGCAACTCACGAACGTGCAGCAATGTGCGTGTTCTCACCGTAAAGAGGTTTTTCCTTTTTTTCTCGATCTGATAACGCTATTGACCAGGGAAGGCCTTTACAGCTTCACCGGACTACAATCCCGAAGAGAGGTATAGCAATCGATGTATTTCTATGTTTTTTTCCTCTGTATATAATATATATTTCGAAGCGATGATGACTTTGTCGATAGCGAGCTTGCACAGCGCGTCCATAGACGTAGGTTCGAATACTAATAACTGAGGCAGAGCTTTCGGTGAAAGAAAACATTGTGATGAAATTATAGCAAAATTATATCTTTTTCGAAGTCCGCTTAACTAGCTACCTCCGTCAAATTGAAAATTAGTCCCCAAGCACCAGTTGGTATATTCCGGCAGCTGTCTTTAATAGCCAGCGTGTTTACTTTCTTAGACCACATACTAATTTAGCATCTAATGATATTGTGGTCAAACACTTAAACATATCTCAAGTATTAAAAAAATCTTTAATGTATTTTACATATAAAAAATTAACTCCGCAACATTATCCTCAGAAAATTAAAACCCCTTTCAAAAATTAGCTTAAAACCAGGCTCAGTGCACTCGCTAAGCCTTTCACGCGAAAGCGATAGCGGGACCGGCTTTTAGCTAAAATTATTAAGCTCAACTTGGCCCGTCGTTTTATAGGTTTTAAGTGAAACGTCGACAGAACACCTCACGGGTTATGCTTGTTTCATGTGAGAAAGCAATTTAGCCGGCGCTTACTCAAAACTGGATGCATCCGATATGACGCGTTAAATATTCAATATGTAACTAGAATGTCATACTTATGATCGCATAGTAAAATTGGTATATGGGTTCCTTTCTCCCTAGTATAATATGGACCTATTAAGACCTATTAAGAAAAAAACAGTAGTTTTGTGAAATGGCACAACACATCAATAATGTGAAAGCAAATGAAAATAGGCATGAAATTACCAGGAATAGCACCAGGTTTGTTAGTAGAGTTGATAAATTAAAACTCAATTCTATTTTCCCGCCTTAAAAACGATCAGTAATTTTCCATTTCAATAAACTTGGAATTCGAGCATTGTCCTTACTTGCCTACAATTAAACTATACAAAATGTAAACCAATTACTTTCAAAGTATTTTATTGATGTCGAGGTTATTTTTAGAATTAATAAAAGTTATAAGAAGTACTGACGAATGTTTTCGTAGAAATGTTTGTTTTTATCCAGTTAGCACCTATTTGTCAAATTCAAGACGTCTCTTTTCTAATGGAACAGTCGGTAACCTCATTTGTGACTCAAATAAATGTAAACTCAGTGTAATAAGATACGAGAGAGAGAGAAAGAGAGAAGTTTCTCACCTACGCAAACATCAATTCGTTAGATATCTCTGAGAGAGCAACGTGATTTGATGTGGATAAGTCAAAAAGTTTAAGGAATTTAATTTTAAGATTTAAGTAATCTAATCCATACTGATATTATAAAAGTAAAGAAGATGTTTGTTTGAACGCGTTAATCTCAAGAACTACTGGTCTGATTTAAAAATTCTTTCAGTGTGATATAGTTCTATTGTCGAGAAAGACTATAGGATATATACAATCACGCTAAGACCAATAAGAACAGAGCACCAATGAACAATGTTTCAAAATCGGGGTTAACACGTATTATTTAAAAATATTTTCACCATCTACATGAACAAAGCCGTGAATTAAAGTTAGAGTTAGCTCAATTAACTATTCCACCCGGGCAGAAGCTAGTATTTGATAACGAGATTCTAAGCATCCACTACAAAGAACACCGTTTATATACAATTTATATAATTGTGACTTTCTCTGATCAATTAACTCTTTCGCTTGGAGAGAAAACAATTTCTTTTGACACCCACTCCCTACCCTAAGCTCGACACAATCCCTTCGGAGTTGGCTCTTTAGCGGGGAATTAAATAGGTATTTTTAGCCACTTGAATGTAACATCTCGATTTATTTGTTAACAGTCTATTTATAAAGGTCTACTTTATAAAAAATTCTACTGGACTTAATTGATAGTTGCTTTATGATTAATGGTAATTTCTATCTTATATTTACTAATTCTTCATCGTTCAATTAAATTCGACATTAGGCAGTAGAAGTCTTAATCCTTTTACAAGTATTTCTGTATATATTATTACTATATATATTATATAATGTTATATTTATTTATATAAAAGTAGCTTCTTCCCGCGACTTCCTTGACGTAAATATACATTTGACGCATTTTGAAACAATTCATTCTTTTTCTAGACAAAATGGACCTTATGTAAAATTTCATGATGATTGATTGAGTAGTTATGACATGAAAGCATAAGAAACAAATAAACAAACAAAGTCACATTTGCATAATTATGTATTACTAGCTTTTACCCGCGATTTCGTCCGCATGGATTAATTACTTTAGGCTAACACTAAAACGCAGCGGAAGCTTTCAAAAAGGAAAAAACAGATTTTGAACGATTTTTCACTGGTGCTCCGCTCCTATTCATCTTAGCGTGATGATATATGACTTACAAATTTCCTCGATAAATGAGCTCTCGAACACTAAAAGATTTCTTTCAAATAGGACCAGTAGTTCCTGAGATTAGCGCTTTCAAGAAAGCAACCGCTTCGGCTTTATAATATTAAAGTATAGTTTTTTCTTTATTCTCCAAAGAAAGATCAATTCAGTCTTACGCAATAGCTACCCACTGCCAATTCATTTACTTTAGCATAGCATACTTCTGTAGGTGGTAGAGCCCCGCTGAAGCTATTTTTGGTTTCAGCATGAATGGGTCGGCTCCTCCGGGGTAATACCACCCCTCTCACAGATAACCGACGTGAAATAACAGTGCTTGCATTGTTGTGTTTCGTTCGGTCAGTGAGAGAGCCGGAGGCCCACGTCCCTTCCTCTTTCCTTCTTTCACTTTTCTTCCCCTTCCCCTTCTCCCATATACAGGCTGGCAACGCACTTGCGACGTCCCTGATGTCGCTAGTGTCTATGGACGGTAGTGATCACTTAACATCACGTGACCCACCAGTTCGTTTGCCTCCTTTGATATAAAAAAAAAAGATTACATTTTCCAAAGATTACCTATTAATAAGATAATTTGTATACAAAAATTACAGTCAAGTACTTAAAAATATTTCATTAATGAAGTTAAATATTGTATTATTTTAGTATAATTGAAATCCTCTAATGATTTGAAAAGGCAAAACAATATATCTTTGCAAATACAGTAAGATCACAGTTATTACATTTTAAAAGCGTTTACATAAAAAGTCAAAAGAGTTTACTAAGACGTCTCGTTTGAACCAATGCTTCGTAACAAATGAACTCAGTTCGGTCAGCGAGTAGGAAATTGATATTTCATTCGGCCGAACCGGAAACATGGGTAGGGAGACTCATCCCTCTCATAAAACTGTTTGTATTTGTTTTATATTCGTTTTAGGATTCTTTTTGGTTCAAGACATCGTTGCTATATTATTCTTTATTGGCATAGACTTCTATTTTTGGCAATCAATCTGCTAGTAGATTACTTCCTTGTCAAGTAGGTTATAACTATAAGTTTTTTGCGAACATTCCGATGAACTAACAAGATGATGTTCCTCTTGTAACAACTTTCCAAGAAGTTTCTGTGGCAAATCAAAATCCATGCTCCGTGGTATTATTTCCTATCCACTTCACCTGTGCACAACAACCGAAATATATCACGTAAAACACCAAAAAAAATTAACGCGATATAGAGAAAAATAACAAAAGATTATGCATGAAATATAAAATCCACTATTAGACAGCCCAAGATTGCGCCAAAACTCTTTTTACTAATTCAAGACTTAAGTATAAATGATCTGTGGTACATTTATTTGGTACCTTTTAACATCAAACATACAATAGTTCTTGCAAATTTGTAACACACGAAAAGACTGATCAAATGTAGATTAAATGAAATGTGCCTTTTAATGTTATTGTAAAAAACTGGAATCTATGAAAGACATTGACCACTAAGATAGTATTTTCATCAAACATTGCAACAGTTAAATTGTAAAAACCCTAGCGAAAGTAGAATAAAAAAACTTTAAATAAATATAGTGTACAATAAGTATAATATAAATTTCTAAGACTGTGGTTGTATAACACGGTTATTAATCGTGTTATAATCTGTGCTGCCACCTGAGACACAGGATTGTCTAGTTTAAGTGGCAGCGCTCATCATGTACAATTTTCAACTGACTTTTTTTTAAATTTACGGTCTATATTTTTTAATAGTTTACGGTCCATATTTCTAGTTAAAGGAATAGTGTAATAGCATTTAAAATTAAACTCTTTAGTATTGTTCTTTTGCTATAGTTAAGATCTGTAGTTCAGGTCGTTGTATATTTTCGAACTCCAGACCTCACATTAATTGTTACTTTACTTGTACCGTTATATCAAATTTATACTTTGTTTATGCATAAACGTGTGAATATTATGTTCGGAATTGATTCTATTCTGTGCATCAACTAAAAACGATTGTGACGTGTAATGTATTGTAAATATTACATGATATATTAAAAAGATCTGTAGGTGGTAGAGCCACGCTGAAGCTATTATTGGTTTCAGCATGGATGGGTCGGCTCCTCCAGGGTAGTACCACCCCTCTCACAGATAACCGACGTGAAATAACAGTGCTTGCATTGTTGTGTTTCGTTCGGTCAGTGAGAGAGCCGGAGGCCCACGTCCTTTCCTCTTTCCTTCTTTCTCTTTCCTTCCCCTCCCCCTTATACAGGCGGGCAACGCACTTGCGACGTCCCTGATGTTGCTAGTGTCTATGGACGGTGGTGATCACTTAACATCACGTGACCCACCAGTTCGTTTGCCTCCTTTGATAAAAAAAAAAAGAAGATAAACCAGATCGGTTCTTCTCGATGACTGGGTTGTTCTCCGAACCGTTGGTAATTTTGACATTAATAAGTGTATTCTTAGGGCCTAAATTGAATAAAGTATTTTTGATTTCGATTTAATCACATTGTATAACAGGTTAAATATATATAAAATGATTATTATTATATTATTACTTGCAATAATAGTGATAACATCTTTTTTTAATATAGATATTGTATTATATCTCATACTTTTAAAATATACAATTTATTAATTTCTCATAATCGTTCCCTCGTTTGATAAAAATATAAGAGGATATTTATTGGGACATAACGTGTAACATAACAAAGACCGTTTCAAGACCTATGTTAGCAAATTCCTCGAGGGTTTACAGTAACCATATGACTAATATATTGACGTATTATCCTCAGCTTATTTCTTCACTATCCATCAGGCATTGTTGCGAGAGGATCAAATCGAGTCCTAAGCAACTATTAGTTTAGGATCCGTTACAACAACCAACACTGAGATAACTGTTGCATTGTATTTCATTATTATGCTAGTGTTCAGCATTAACATAATAATATGATAAATTATATACAACAGTATATTCATATCTGAATTAATTTTAATCTTGTAAAGGTCTTTTTATTTTTATTTTTTTTATTGAAGCACGACAAAGTGACTGCACTATGCCTGATGGTAAGCATAGTACAATCCAAAAACAGTGGCGACCACCGAGAGACAGATCATCCATCGTCGGTCGCCGCTGTCATGCCGGCCATAATGACGAAAGTCACCCGGTACTGGATATGCACAGGCTGATCCCGAAACGCGACGCGTTAAAGCGAGTCACTATGACGGGCTTTTTCGCCATATACATGGTGGTTGCGACCCAGTCAGGCTGTAAAACCCTACCACCCCGCTATCGCCATTGCCTCGTTCGTTGATCAGCAGGGTGCACGACGTGCAGGTGAGGTTGGCTTGGGTGTCTCAAGTCTTAAGATGTTACTCGACACCTCTTACACCCCAATTTTACTATTTAAATTAATTTAAAATTATTTAGGTCGATAGTATACGGGCATGTCCATCTCCCCGGCAGAAAAACTGCACAGGCCCATGCGTGGTGGAGACGCATTGTGCTCATGCGATTCCCACAGTTCGTCAGGGGAGGGTCTACTACCTACTTCCCATTGAGGGAGGAGCAAAACTTGTCGGAGGAGCAAACGTAGTACCGATTAGAGAGTCCTTGCTCCCCCGGCCGACAGGTGTAAAGGTATAAGATGGTAGCATGCTGCTTCATTCCGTGCGATTCGAGCATATCTATCCTCTGCTGCTGCCCGGTAGGATATATATCAGTTAGGGATTTCCCCATGAAAAAAAAGTCAATAATTTTTTTTTCGAACTGACTACGCTATTGACCCAGCATGGTCTTAACAGCTTCACCGGGCTAAAGGTCAATAGTATATACGCGTAATTGATCTACAATGGCGAACTGTGACGTAATTTTAAATAGTAATGGAAAAATTATGACAATCGACAATATAAATAAATGTGAAAAAAGCTCTGTTTCTTACTTTTTCATAACAAATTTCCGAATCGATTGCAATCATTTTTGGTGAGAGTTGTCTAAGATCTGGATAAATTCTGGCTACTCTGTGTTTTTAATATCTATGAAAAACTATTTATTTTGGTGAATATCGTGCAAACTTTTTAATGTGAATATTTAATAATATTCAATTCCGAGACATATTAATATTAATATACATGTCCTGAATTAAGTATATTAGTCACAAATCATTTTTGGGACGTTTGTATGGTGTTTTAAGATCAATACTGAGACTGCGAGAATAACTACTATGCTATGTATGTAATATAATAATGTTATATTATAGATTTATTTATTCTTCGAAATACCACAAATTCCGCCGAGAGAATTTTTCAATAATCGTCCAAATCATTGTGTAAGCAAATTCGATAGAATTTTTTGTGCGTTAAATTTCTTCGACATTTTAAAATAAAAGTGCTTTTAGTGATCTACTACAGAAGAACATAGAACTTGTTGTCACACTATACAATTCAGAGAAAGTAAAATTAATCAAAATGTAATACTCGGGGATCAAGAAACGCCTCACAAACAAACCATCAACTAAGTAATGAACAATTAAATGGACCTTTCTCAACGAGGCCTTTCAACAATTCTGTTTCAGGCTCCTAAGTCTTTTAAAACGGAGGCCCTATTGAAACGCTTTCCGAACTCCAATAAAAAGATCATAAAAAAGTATTAACCAAGTTCTGTGATCCGAACGACGGGAGTCGAAAATACAGGCGTCTAGTGTTGGGACACTTACCTACTAAATTAACAATATTAGTCGATATGGTATCTTTATTATTATTAGCAACCAATATTCTACATAATTACTGCCATTATCGAGTAGGTAGTATATTACAAGTGTCTCGAACTTTAATATTTTAACAAGATGGTGGCTCCTTTATTAGAATTTTTCAGGGAGTTTTTATGATATCTCAATATTTATGCTCCGTGATATTATTTCACATGCGCAATAACCGAACTATATTAAATGAATTATATATATGCTTGCCGGGAAAATTTGAGGCCTGGCTGAAAACCAGCGCCGTTCTGTAATTAACGTTATAGACGGCAGTATGCTGATGCCAGGTCCCTATGTCTTAAGATTTGATTATGTGTAAGGGTTTTTTTTATAATATTTTTTGTACACCTTATGACAATAAATGTTTCTTTTCTTTCTTTTCTATTACGTAAATCACTACCAATACTACAAGACATAGAGTAAAGTAGCAGAAGATTATGTATGAAACATAAAATCCCCTCATGCTGATTTTATAAAACCCAGAAAGCAAAATGGCGGATCATGTTTTTAATTATTTTTTCACGATCGTCAATTTTAAATTTCATGGTTTCTAAATTAAAAAATAACTTCAAAATATATTTTAAATGAAAAATGTACCTTTACAATATATATAATCGTAATATTATTTTTCAAAGTTCTGTAATAAATCAGGTATTTTTTTAAGTTCATGCTGCCAAGAGTCTGTTGACCTGTGCCTCATGAGGTCTACATTCGGTTGTATATAGCTTAAATCAAATCTTTATGGTTTTGGAGAGATCTGGGTTTAATACGACTATTTATTACAATATACATTTAACCCTTCGTTATATTTATTAAAATGACACCCCTTTTTTTACATTAAAAAAACAGAATACAATTAGCATTGCATATTAATTATGAATAAGATGTAATTAGAAATAACTCTAGCCTATAAATGTACTAAGACAAAGGCTCTACGAGAAGGGACAAGTATAATTACCGTCACCTATAAATTAGACCGTGTTTCTTTTTTTTATTTATTAATGCATACATTAATGAAGAATCTAATAATAGGGTACTGTCCCCATCCCTACACCGCAGCGGTGCTCGATCTAATTGCACTCTAAGCCCTACTTGTAATTCCACGGACGTCAGGGCACGTTTATAAGGGACTTTGGTAATTATCGAAAATCGGCAAGTCCCGTCTACGTACGTCATAAGCAAAATTACAAGATATTTCAACTATACCCTTGTATGAGTTACTATAGTCGCTAAATGTAGCCCAAAATCTAAACTAATATTATAAAGAGGTAAAGTTTGTGAGTTTGTGACCTTGTAGAGGGTAATGTCGGGAACTACTGGTCCTATTTAAAAACATATTTTAATGTTATAATGCTCATTTATCGAGAATGGTTATAGTCTATATATCATCACGCTAAGACCAATAGGAGTGGGGCGCCAATGAAAAATGTTTAAAAATAAGGGTTTTTTCCTCGTGAGAGTTTCCGCTGCTTGTTAGCGGTAGCTCAAAGTATAAGTTCCACGCGAACGAAGTCGCGGGCCGAGGCTAATTTCTATTATAAAATAAATTAAACAAAACCCTTTTCATAAAAACAGTAACACAAAATAAGTGTATAGAAAAATATACCTCAAATTGTCTTACCAGATGATTTAATTGTGCAATTATCGGAAATTGATTGAATAAATATTTTTCAAACGCAATTTTTTTTTTCTAGTTTTATACATCGCGATACGAGGAGACAATCTTTACTTATACTGTCTGTACATTTTGATTTATAACTTGTTTACTTTACCACAGGCGACACATTACGAGTTAACTACCGGCGTGGAGTAATAAATGTCCTCCTCGAGGCCAAAGACCTCACTTGTCTCAGATAACAAGCGTTTGTTCATCCTCGCGAACCTACCTACCAACGATGTTTGTAACTATCACGAAACGAGTGTCTGAAAATATACATCATATAATATAACATATACACAAAACTAGCCCGTGACTCCGTTCACGTTGTCTTCTAAATGAAACGACTCGCGCGCCATCTCTTGTTAAATATGCACAACTTACCAATATTTTATTGTAATAGCATTGAAGGTTACGGTACTCGTAAACGGCGAAACTTTTCGATAATGGATATCGCGTGTACAATAATTCGTAATATTTATTATCTGTTGTAGAATATAATCTATATTATTATAATCTATACTAATATTATAAAGAGGTAAAGTTTGTGACGTTGTGAGTTGTGAAGTTGTAAGTGGTAATCTCAGGAATTACTGGTCCGATATGTTTTCTTTTTTTTAATATTATATAGCTCACTTATCGAAAAAGGTTTAAAGGCACGTTTATCGTCACGCTAAGACCAGTAGGATCGGAGCACTAATGAAGAATGTTTCAAAATCGGTTTTTTTCCTCTTGAGAGCTACCGCTGTATGTTAGCGTCCGTCCAAAGTAACTATTCCGCGTGAACGAAGTTGAGGGCAAAGACTAGTTTCATAGATAATTGTAACTCATATCATATTTTTTAGTGTTTTATTTGGGACTATTTACACATGACTAATATAAAAATGTACCTTGTTAAATTCGGGCAAAATAATTCTTAATTCTTAAGAAATTATCGCAAGCATAAAATTATGATGGTTTTTTAAGAACTAACATCAAACATATAATATTTCCTTTAAAAACTCATACTCTCAAATAGATTTAAAAATATATTGCAAGAAGGATCAAGCATTTTATAAAAACGCATTTCTTTCCTAATTTTGTTATGATTAGCAATAGTTTTAGGATTAAAATTAACTAGCTTCTACAGTTGTAGAATAAACTTACATTTGAATGTAAATAAAAGCGTAAACAGGAAGTAACGCGTTTTTTTAAAAAAAAATTTGAAATAAATTTAACAAAATAATTAACGTAGTTTGCTAGTCATTTTTGCTTGTTTGCTGTTTACGAGTTATTCGTATAACGTAAAGTTAAAATATAAGAATCTTATTTCACATATATGTATAGTTATTATATTTAACACACGGCTAAATTTCAGGAAAAGTGCGAGTTGATTGTAATTAGGTGTTCGCTTTTTGATTTTTTTTTTTTTTTATAGAGGCGCGACAAAGTGACTGCACTAAGCCTGATGTTAAGCATAGTACAATCCAAAAACATCGGCAACCACCGAGAGACAGATTATCCATCGCCGGTCGCCGCTGTCATGCCGGCCATAATGACGAAAGTCGCCCGGTACTGGATATGCACAGGCTGATCCCGAAACGCGACGCGCAGAAGCGAGTCACTATGATGGGCTTTTTCGCCATAAGCATGGTGGTTGCGACCCAGTCGGGCTGTAAAACCCTACCACCCCGCAAATGCGATTGCGAGATAGCGCATCTAGTGAAAAATAGTGGTGTTTATATTCTATAATTTTTAAGCCAAATCATACATCACCATATGATAAATATGTTGTACCGAACCTACTCAGGTGCGATAAGTGTAAGAAGAAGTAGAAACATATATTGGTACAATAAAATAATTCCGAGGAGGGTTGATGACAGGCAGGCGGCCAATCGTAAAAATTAAGATAAATCATACATCACAACAGGAGAAACATGTTGTACCGAACCTACTCAAGTAGGATAAGGGTAAGAATAAGAATCTTTATAATAATATAGACTCGTTTGGATTAGTCTTTGAACCAGTAGATTTATCAACATATAATTACGCTTTTCCATCGGCCATAGACAGTATAAACTAACAATAAAATGAAGAAAGCCAATATAAAAAATGAATATAGGACACATAAAACAAAAAACGAGCAGATAGAACATCAATATCTGACTAAGAAATGCTATAGAAGCGTCGAACCGGCATGAAAGGTATCTCTCGAGCATCCAGAGCTTTATTCACAATTTGCAAACGTTTTTTTTTCATTTTCCGGCGCCTGAACTTGATACTAATAGAAAAACCTCCTGCAACTATCAAAACGCAACGGCGCACAACACGAAAAATGAAAACGCTATTCGAGAGAAAAAAAAACACATCGGAACGTTTTTGCGAAAATGGCCCGATTTAACTTTTTCAATTAAGCGAGATGCGGGCCGCGGGTGTATTCTGACCCAATTCTGACTGGAGTTGGTTCTGTTGACGCCGGTTCGAAACCGTTTCGTCTGATGCGTGATTTGATGATAATTTGTGATTGTTTCGTTCATATGAGAACGTTAACCAGTACTGTGAAATTTGTAGTTCTGTTTAAATATGATGCTATGTCATATCTATAAATGCAGGATGAGTGAAATGGCGATAGATGTCTGGGGTGGTTTGTGACCGACAAATGCCGTTGAAAGTCAAGGAGAAGGTGAATAAAACAATATATGAATCCGAATTCTAGGCTACAAGAGATAGAGAGAATAGTTATACCGGTGGCTTATTTTATCTTATACTACGAAAGGAACATTCCATATTGCATCAAATTTTCTTCTCAAACAATGGAAAAGGTCGACAGAGCGCTACCGTCGGAGATCGTTTGGACCTTCGGAACGTATCCACTATCCGTTCACAGTATTTGCATGGTTCAAAACACAATTTTATTCGTATCCCATCGACACGTTTGTACGTCATTCGATACGAAATTGTTTGCGTTTCTAGCTCAATATAATAATAACGCAAGGACAAACACACTGTAAATGCATCTATATCGTGAAAAGACCTCTTTCTAAAAGTAGAAACCATCGACGTAGGTTCGAAAATGATAATGAGACATTGTGATGATTTTTTTTTCGAACTCAATACGCTATTGCAAGCGACTAGCAAGGTCTTAACAGCTTCAACGAAAGTTACCCGATTAGGCCTCCCACGGCAGCGGCTCAAGCCTAGGTTCGATCCCTCGGTAGGGAGCCCTTGAGTGCGTTGCTTGCGCGATACGGTGACACACAAATATACATTACCGCTACAACACTACATGATCACCCTCACACACGTGCAAGCTACACGCTTACACATGAAAGTGGAAGGGTTTACTTTTTTTTCCCTTATCGAACTGAAAAACTCTGAATTTTTCGATAATAAATATATGGAAGAGTTATTGAGGCGTGTATGTTTGGTACACATATACGGTTCAACAACTCTTACATATATGAATAGTTAGCTAGGCTAGCTAAGATAGGTCGCGATTTTGCATGCAACAGGCAACAGCCAAGCCGAGGTGTGCCGTGCACCCTCGAGCTGGTTGCCATAATAAAATCGGCTGAGTGCCTTAAGCGCTCGCTTTAGTAGTCCGGTGAAGCTGTTAAGACCTTGATGGGTCAATAGCGTAGTCATTTCGAGAAAAAAAAAAAGCTTCACCGAACTACTACACTGAGATGCGACTATTGGATGGTGTTAAAACTTTTTAAACCTGAGATTACATTTTCAGCTGATGGTTAACCACCATGTGGTCTAAGGACTGGCTCTTAAGTGCACCTTTCGGGACACGATTGTAAGTTTTTATATCATACTTTATAGCGTTTGACCAAAACCTCATCTTCTGATGTTAAATGCCGATATGGTCTAAAATACCAAAGACGCTGAACATAAAAGGGACTGGCTCTCAAGAACAGCTGCCGGAACAAAGTACAGGTGCTTGTGTAAACAGGTGTTAGTTAACCAAGCGGACCTAGAAAAATATCTACCAAAATGCTATGGCTCCATTACGATGTTTTCCTTCACTGAAAGCTTCAACTCAGTTTCAAAGATTCGAACCTACGTAGTTCATTAGAAAATGACCGAATATCACACTATGCTTTTATTATAAAGTTTTATTAAGCAAAATTTCCAGATAATTACAGGATTTAAATTTATGTATTCCGACGCGAAAAACACGCTATTACTTTAAGCTAGCATCCTCAAGTTAGGTATTGGGGGTTTCTAAAACCGACCAATGTATTTTTTCTTATTCAATTGTTTAAATTGATGGAGTTGATTATAGTAAATTTATGTGAAATTCAAAAACCATTTTTAAAACTAATGTATGTTGGTGGTAACATTTGAAGATAGAACAAGTGATAGTAGAAGAACAACGAAACTGTTGTGGACTTGGGGTTGTTCGTGGGGGTTGTATATTTTTGTGCAATCGGCAATATGATTAAAGTTTTATTTAAGAATAATTTGTAAAATAATCAAGAGAATAAATAATTTAATCAATTAGATACTTATTTTTAACATGTACATCGATATTTCGTCGATTTTCATTAAATGACTTTTTGAAATTTTTGTATGCAACAAAACACTTCTGGTAATAATTAGTCATAACCAAATTAACCCCCTAATTCTAAATCTACGTATTACTACAATTATCGGTATTTTCGGTTGAATACGCTTGGACTTCGCACATGTATCTACATACTACAATTTCAAAGTTAGCTTATTCATTGAAGGGAATACGAAACACATTCGAAAACCGAATCAAGTTAGTAACCTTGTCCTAATTAAACTTCCAATCAACTCCTTCCAGTGAGTTGACACGGCAACTGACCAAGCAGACGGCGGCCCGTGTGATGCGTGATGGCCCTCAAGTAAGCCCGAAGTTAGCCGAACTCGCCCGACTCCGGCCGAAGTAGCGCCGAGCGTCCGCGATCAATACCCCCTGGCAGCCGCGCCGCGCGTCAATTCCGGGGGGCAAAAGTCACGCTTTCGGGATAGCCGTCGATTTCGGACGGTCTGGCCCCGATTGAGTACGTGAGCTAGTCCTTAACAACGAACGGGGTAACGAGCGGCGCGATACTAATGCCGAATTTTGAATTACCTAGTCGACATCGAACACGTCAAAAGTTTCTTTTACGTCACGTTCAAAAACAAAATTACCAGTTTTTCGATTATGGAGACATATGAAGAATCTGCATATAGAAAATACTATCTATAAGAAACATGTCAGTGTCTGTTGTTTATCTGGGATTAATATCCGAATCATCTGAATTAATTTTACCGAAAGATAGTGTACTCTAAAAAAGATTACATAATCGGATTCAGGATTAAGCGGAAATGATAAAAGTTAACACAAGTAATTTACATTTACGAGAACAGATTATAATGGTTGAGTAATAAATATCCATATCATCATCAGCCTAAAAGTGACCCACTGCTGGGCCATAGACCTCTTCCCGAAGGAAGGTATGGGCATAATCACCCGCGCCAGCCCACAACATATTAGCGATTTCAAACTGAAAAATCCACAGTTCTATGTTTTCCTATTTATAGACTACTATATATTTCTCAGGTGAAGGTTACCTCCTGATGTTTTCCTATACTCTCAGCTGATAGTGTTACCAATTTAAAGTAGTAAGAGTACGAGAATTCCAAAAAAAAAATACTGGCCATAGTTCGAACTTGCGGATATCGGAATGATATTCTACCGGCCAAACGACTAGACCCACCACGTCTTATTAGAACGTAAAAAATAATTTACAATTTTAAAAAGTACAAACTAACCCAGATAATAATAAAATGTAGTTTTTTTATCAAACATTTTATGTTACTTATATTTATTTCAGAAAGTATAAGACAACATATATAAATATTTAATAAGATTTGTGTGGATATGTTTGCAATAACATCGTGTAAACATCGCCTCACGAGAAGGGGATGTTAACAGAAATGTTCAGATAGAATTATCGTCGGCATCTTTTTTGATAAAATAGGTCACGAAAACGAAACGCCGACTTGTGCCCGCGAATTGGCCGTCGACACTCGCAAAAACCGAACTGTTGCGAATAAAAATGTTTTCACAGTTAAAAAACCGAATTTCGAATTTCAAATTTACAATCCGATTATTCGAATTTAGGGAGAACTTTTTTCTATCGCGAACTGTGTAATGCGGTAACTTTGTAAAGAGGTTCGTCTTTTTTACATTACTGTCTACTTTGAATATTTACATGAGCACTTAGTTGCAAACAATTTGACGGAACTTATCATAATATCGGAGCTACATTTTTATACAGATAATTATTTCATCAAGCTTCACGAGTTCAGTACAAAATATCAATAATACATATATACAGGCCGTTATACCACGCGTTGTTATTCTGACATAAGCGCAATATGGTGACGCAAAATGTCAATTTTTCCAAAAATTACCTATGTTACAGCAGAATATATACAATATCTGATACAGGCGCAAAATGTCAGAAAATAACCTATTTTTTTATCGCCCAACGCGGTTAAATAAGGTTTTACTTTAAAAAACCAAAAATAATTTTTAACTTAACCAAAAGTCTGTTCTTGATATTATACGTTACGCAAACACTTCATACGCGACACAAACTAAACATTCTAATAGTAAAACTTCGCTTATTATCGCACTTAACTAAGTAATAGTGGATTATGTCAAGATTTAGTGCGGTATTAATACGACTTAAAGTCGCTTCGTATAATATTTGCAGCGGTATTACCAGGATTTACCTTGACAACTTAACCTTATATGACGCGGCGTTAGCTTTACCAAGATTTTACACAGAGTTCCGTTCCGTTGTTATATTTTTTAGCTAATTCCTTGTACTTAATCCTATTGTAGCTATATATATTTCCGTCACATATCAGCTGTGATGGTCTGTGAAATAATGTCAAAGTCATTAATAAACTACAAGCCATTATCAATCAAGATAATATACATCGATCTTAAAAACTATAAAGGTTCCTAAAAAGTGATTAAAGTACTCTATTTCGCTTTCTATACTCCTGAAGTTGCACGTTATGCAAAATTTCATAATAATTTGATCAGTATTGAAGACATCAAAGCTATAATGTTAATAAAGGTGGATAGTGTAAAAATCTACTCCATAAAAATACTAACGTATAAGAACTTTCATGAAGACCACTCGAAACGAATACAATTACCATTCAAAATATATACTAATAATATATGTTTTTTTGTAACAATACGTAGAAATTCTTACGTAACTAAGTCAGAGTTTATTTAAGAAAAAAAAACTGAGATTACGTATTCCCTCGTACACAATTGGGTCACGGCCGATGCGGGCGAAAATATACTAAGGCTTGCGACTTTGCAAATAAAGCACAACCATTGGAGAAAAACGAGTTGGTACCTTTATAGTAAGGATGACATTCGTACACTCGTAGTATGGAATATGTAAGCATTTTTATATAGGACACCTAAGCCAAAAAGAATGTAAGGCAAACTAATGAATATCCAAGAAAATCATAGATTCGCGATGTTGCATTTATGGCAACAAATCTAAGTCGATGTTCGGCAATTTTGACGCCATTAAGCTCATTGCCATACGATTGTGTGCCTTAAGCGGTTGTCCAAAAGTCCCGTTATGTTGTGAAGGTCAATAACAGCGTATAGTCAATTGAAAAAAAAAGTACAACGTGATATAAATACATATGATAAAGTTATCGACTTAATTTTTTCGTTGTATTTTAGGATCATTTAGTGTGTATATCTTTTAATTAGTAGCTTTCATCATGATGCTATATACATCGGTATTACTACAGATATAGACGCAAATATCGCATAAGAAATATTTCCACATACTAATTTTTATTTATTTAATTTTGTCATTCGATTATAAAAAAAGACAATAAACTTTGCAAACTGTAGTATCAACATTTATCATTGTTTACAAATAACCACATTTAACATTTTTACTAGGTGTATGTTAGTTTTATAACACTTTATCATTAATGCTTACCCCATATGGAAACACGTGATAGTATATGACCATGATAATAATACTTCATACTTTGAAAATACTTCCATCGGTTAATGAAGGTCGCGTCAAAATCGGTTCAGTCGTGTAAAAGATAAATACGTAAAAAAGAGATATGTAAATTTTCATATGTGTAAAATCGTTCTTAAGAAACTACACAAAAACCTTTATCAACAACAAATAGGTTGAATTAAGATTTAACAAAAAAAGTTGTAAATGTACTAAGTACGAGAGATACTCTTGTCGCAAAATGGCGGTGGTAGGCTCTAGAGCAGTGTTTCCCAACGTGGGGCCCACGCTCCACATAGGGGCAATTTGATGGTTAAGGGGGGCAATTTAAAAATAGACGCGACACGACTTTAAAAATGATGTATGGGAGGGCATAACATTTTTAGAAATGTTAATAAGGTGGGGCATGGCATGGCCTAAAAAACTTGGGAAAAACTGCTCTAGAGTTTTAATCCAAATCCTGTTGTTGGTAACATATACTTGAACACGAGGCATTCTTTCCTCAGAAGTAACATATTATATGAAAACGTCAGGAAAGTGGTCAATATGTGGGTGTGTTAACTAGACATTGGATGAACAGCACAAAAGATATAAAATAACATAACAAAAACCAATCAAACAACAACAACAGCAACAATCTTTGCAGTAAATATGGTGCAGATTTAAACAGTAACAGTAATTATTTATTTATTTATTACCAACAGAGTCAACATCAGTACATGCTATTAAAATGTAGTAATTATTGTTACGATGTTAGTTTATTTAATTTTTTTAAACATAACATGATTATTTTTCATATTAAATATTCATTGTAGCACCATTTTGTACACAGTATTTATTAGCTAAACGACGAAACCAAATTGGTTGTCATAAAGAACTAATTTATTTAATTATGTACACGATGTTAAGTATTTAATTCAATTAGCAGTAATGTTTTGCATTACATTTTTAATTTGCTTTGGAACGTAAGTAGTGACTGTGATATAAATTGAAAAGGTAAATATAGTATAGCACCGAAGGTTTTTATTAATTTCTATCTATTTATGTTTATTGTATTAATTTAAAATAGCACAATTGTAACAACGAAGTGTTCATCTATACTATAATATTACAAAACTGAAAAGTTTGGTTGCTTGAAGGCGGTAATCTCAGGAACTGCTGTTCCGATAAGAAAATTCTCTCAGTGTTAGATAGCTCAAATATCGAGAAAGGCTATATATATCACGATAAGACCGGAACATCATATTGAAGAATGTTTCAAACTCGTTTTTTAGACCTTCGCTGCATTTTAGGGTTAGCCTCAAGTGACTTTTCCACGCCTACGAAATCGCGGGCAAAGGCTAGTCGTATATACTCGTTTGAGGTGCCTTTATCCGTTTTCTAACATGTATGATTTATACTTTATCGGTATTATTAGAAAAAAGTTAAATACGTAATTAATACTTGCTTTAAAAAGATTTCGTACTTAATGCATCGCGCTCGCCCGAGGCAAGTTCGTGTTATCCTCTTTTTCGCAAGTCTAACCTAACCAAAGCGTGACAAAAGAGTAAGATGGCGAACATTCAGCGAGCGCGGTGCATTTAAAACGTAACCTTTTTAAAGCAAGTATTCACTACGTATTTAACTTTTTTGTAATAACACCGTATAGGTTTTAGTGTTTGACCACAATCTAAACTGATGTTAAATGATGACGTTGTCGAAGATGGTAAATATGTTAACCTAGAGGTGACTGAATCTCAAGGACAGCTGCTAGAACACATCAACAAATGCTTGACGACGGATTTTCAACTTGAGGATGGTAGCTAGCCAGGCGGACTTAAAAAAACCCTACCAACCTGTCATAGCTTCACCACGAAGTTTTCCTACACCGTAAGGTCAGAATCAGTTACAAGGATTCCAACCTACGTCCCGAATTGTAAGTCCAAATACGTTATTAACTAAGCTATTCAATATCTATAGATAGATATCGTCCTATCATTCTGCAAAATCACCTTAAGGAGATTCATAGCTAGCTCTCTCTATGCATGCACTTCTTAATTTTACAACGAGACGCTGCCTTAGTGCTTTCGGGGTTTTCACTATGTGTATAGGTTTTCCATCTAACCTTCTTTACATACATGATATAAAAATAAGAATTCAAGGTTATTAGCTATTAATAACGTATTTTATTTCATACTTTCCATCTGTTTGGATAGATTTCTATACAGTAATTTATTTTCGACTGTAAATTCAATTTCCGCCAACAGGTGTCTAGTAGACTTTTAGTGTTACCCAAATGCAGTGACGTTTCCCCAATAGAATTCCGACGATCGTAAACGTATCGAATATAACTCATCTTCATAGAGTCGGTACAGATCTGATGTAAAGTTGCAATTGCGGGAACGATTTAGTATCGTATCGACACAAATTCTGAGAGTACAAGCTTAAAATAATAATTTTTTTACACCTATAAACTTGTAGTGTCTGTTAATTTTTTGAATAGATCTCTGAAACGGTTGAACCAATTCTGACGAGGTTTTTAGTAGCAGATAAAGATTTTTTCATAATATTACACTATACTAGTGACCCTGGCCGACGTTGTCTCACCCTGATAATAAAAAAGCCTATTATCCGAGCGCATCGCCACCTACCGGGTCCAATTGTGAATCTAAGCCATTTTCTGATCCACTGGAACATGCATACAAAAAATCATCAAAACCGGTCCATCCGTTTAGGAGGAGTTCAGTGACATATAGACGTACAGAAGAAATTTATATATAAGGAAGATATCATAACTCCATGCTACAGAACTATTTTTTTTATTAACTTTAAGTTGTTGTTGCCATTTCAGCGGCATTATAGCAATTTTTTTTTTATTTAAAGTAACCCCGCTGGTGGTATTACGGGTCTTTACAGCTTCACCGGACATATTAGGCGAGCGTTTAAGATACTCAAAAAGGGTTAAGCATCAATGATCAAATTGCAATATATAGAAATAAAAGACAACTCACAATTACTTCGGATAAAGCACATAATTCCCAAGAAGACTATTTTCGTGGATACCAAGCTTGTTAAAACAAATCACGAAATAAAACGTTAAAAACTTCAGCGATGGATGTTTGTCTACAAGTTTATTGCCCACTAACTATACTTATTTTCAATGTTA
The DNA here is from genome assembly GCA_014332785.1 of Antheraea mylitta. Classification (NCBI taxonomy): domain Eukaryota; kingdom Metazoa; phylum Arthropoda; class Insecta; order Lepidoptera; family Saturniidae; genus Antheraea; species Antheraea mylitta. The sequence goes on along the minus strand of JACEII010000018.1, from coordinate 938,790 downwards.
AAATAGTTTTTTTTGTTATTTTCATAACGTGATAAAAACGAATGAAATCGGAGAAAAGCTTTTACGATAAATGTTTTCGCAGAAAACTCAATTTAATATTTAATTCGTGTTTCTTCTTTTATGTTTTTTTGTTGTACCTAGTGTACCTGTCTTTCAATTTTTTAGCTGTAATTTATACTTTTTTGTTGTGTTTTTATTTATGTATTTATACTTTAATCTCGTCTCTATATAAACTAAATATCTTCAAATCGGTTCAGTCTTTTCAGAGATTAATAACTACAAATAATCGTACTTACATTTTATTTCAATGTGTGGATTTGTGTATACTGTTGTCGCGGAATAGGCTAAATCTACAATTTGCGAGCAAAACCGCGAGTGAAACTATTGTATATTTATAATTTAAGTGTTTCTTATTTATTTGTGGAAGCAAATCTTTGAAACGGTAGATTTGATTTTAACAAAATTTTATCACACATAGGAAGTCTTTAGAGTATCGTTACACCTACATATCTTATGTACCATAAGGGTAGGTAGCAATCATAATTATAGAGTTAAATTAGTAATTACAAAATAAAAAAAACAGGGCGTGTATCGGTGTGTACACGCAGAGGAAGTGAGACTTTTTTGACTTATATGTATTAAACTATCCCATTTTGTATACTACTAGACCGTGATAGACATTTATACATACTTACAGATACACACAAACACATATCTACCTAATGAATTTTTATCCCTACAGTGTCGTAAGAAGCACCATTAAAAAATCCATATAAAACACATTCCTCTCGATAAAAATACAACTATTTTCACGAAAGAAGTCGCAGACACCAACTTGTAAGTAAACAAAATGTTACCGTAAAACTTGTATCAATGAATAAACATCGCTTTCAACTAAGTTAGCTGTTCGGATGCGGTCTCGTGTCACTTAACTCCTGCACTTAAGCGGACCAAGTGAGCCGCAAGTGCTCGCTTACTTGTAACTTGATATTGGACGTACACTGCGGGACGAAGTCAATTGGCCAAACTCGAAACTCTCGCACGTCCAACATTTTGAATGCAAATTATCGCAAGCCAAACTTAAGTGAACGAGACAGCAATACAGCATTAGAATATTTGTTGTACTTTGATATACATAGAAAGATTAAATTTCATGTTTAATTTCGTGATAAACTTTATGTTTTACACTAAAACCTGCAAAATTTTTTTCCACAAAAATCAGAAAAGAATCAGACGTAACATTTACATTGTTATTATATGTACAGATTTTTATTTTGCTTTCGGCATGAATGGGTCGACTCGCTCGAGGTAATACCACCCGATCCACATCAACATTGACGTGAAGTAACAGTACTTGCATTGTTGCGTTTCGTTCGGTCAGTGCCAGCGCCTGAGGCCCAACTCCCTTCCCCTCACCCCCTTATCCCCAATTCCCCCCATAGGCAAGCTGGCAACGCACTTGCGACTCCCCTGGTGTTGTTAGTGTCTATGGACGTTTGCTTCCAATTTCATTTAAAAAAATGCTTCTTTGTACACTATATTTTCTAGTAGCAAAATACGAGATACATTGGTACATTTAAAACTTATAAATGACCTTCGTTTACTTCTAAATACGCAATATATACTTTTTAGTTTAGCTGTAAGTTTTCCTAAGAATTAAAAAAAAAGTCTAGCGATGAATTGATATAATTGAAATTTTAACTTAATTCATTAAGTTGGCGAAACGTCAAACGCGAACGAAATACCAGCCACGTATTCCGATTCAGAATATTCATATCCAGTTTAATAAAGCCGTCGGTGGCAGCCCTACAAATATTTCCATAGGCCGTGTTACGCATTATTCAGTTGGAATTCGATATTAATAAAATTAAAAGCCACGATTTAGCCTACAAATTATACGACCAATACAATAGAGTTATTGTTAATCTATACATTTAATAAGAAGGTAAATGTAGTGTGTCCGTGCTTTATAGATTTTATTGAAAAAAAAAATTGCAGATGTCTTGGAATATATAATAAAATACATTACAATCATTTTTATAAATGTCTGTCTGTATGTATGAACACTTTTGTTTTCGAAATGACTACGCTATTGACACAGCGAGGTCTTAACAGCTTCACCGGACTACTAAGGCGAGCGCTTAAGGCACTCAGCCGATTTTATTTTGGCAACCAGCTCAAGAGTGCACGGCACACCTCGGTTTGGTTGTTGCCTGTTGCATGCAAAATCGCGACCTATCTTAGCTAACCTAGCTAACTATTCATATATGTATGAGTTGTTGAAACGTATATGTGTACCAAGTATACACGCCTCAACAACTCCTCCATATATTTATTATCGGAAAATTGAGAGTTTTTCAGTTCGATAAGGGAAAAAAAGTAAACCCTTCCACTTTCATGTGTAAGCGTGTAGGCGCGCACGTGTGTGGGGGTGATCGTGTAGTGTTGTAGCGGTGATGTATATTTGTGTGTCACCGTATCGCGCAAGCAACGCACTCAAGGGCTCCCTACCGAGGGGTCGAAACCTTGAGCCGCTGCCGTGGGAGACCTAATCGGGTATAGTATTTATTATAATTATTAAAATGTACTATATAATATATTCAATTTTCAACTTTACTCTAAATTGAACATTTCAAAAACATTGTTCATACCTATTTCTATATACCATACACGCTTTAAAACTAATTCAAAAGCTCTTTATAAATTACGCCTCCAAAAAATGTAATTACCTTTTCATTCAATGATTATAGATCAAAACGTTTACTTTTTTGTACCAATTTACTCTCTTTTAGTCTACAATAATATTTAAAATATTACATTTTCGCTTTAATGAAAAGCTTTTAAATTTCCAAATACAAAAAATATATATATTCTCAGGTCATGTGAATATAATTAGCAAATAGCAAAGATAGTTAAAAAGACTTAAAAACGTATAAAACAGTCATCTCCAATTATTTTTATCACTAAATTTGGACATAAAGTTGATTTATGTACAAAAACCTATTAAAATGTAATCTAGAAGAGTTATTTAATAAAACTATGAAAGTTATCAATACATTTGTTTCTAAATTTAAGTTTGAGAATATCTATTGCCAGTAAAAGCTATTAACTTTTATCTTCAGCTTGCTTTGATCGTAACGCGCGGGCGCTGCCAGACAGTACAGATATGGGGTCGGAGTAATTGAAATGAGGTTGTTTTTCTTTTAAAATAGTTTATTATTGAAAGATGCTCTTAAAGTTATATGAAAATAGGTACATTACTTGTATCATTTTTGTATTTTTTTTGTATTCATGACTATGGTCATCTATACAAATATTATAAAGCTTGAGGATTCGTTTGGTTAACCGAGCTAATCTCAGGGACTAGTAGGGCAATTTGAAAAATTCTTCCAGTGTTGGATAGTTCATTTATCGAGGAAGGCTATAGGCTATATTAAAATAAGACCGATAGAAGCATAGCACCAATGAAGAATTTTTTTTTTTTATTGTAGCATGACTAAGTGACTGCACTATACCTGATGGTAAGCATAGTACAATCCAAAAACAGTGGCGACCACCGAGAGACAGATCATCCATCGTCGGTCGCCGCTGTCATGCCGGCCATAATGACGAAAGTCACCTGGTACTGGATATGCACAGGCTGATCTCGAAACGCGACGCGCAAAAGCGAGTCACTATGACGGGCTTTTTCGCCATGTACATGGTGGTTGCGACCCAGTCGGACAGTAAAACCCTACCACCCCGCAATTTTTCAAGATCGGGTGTTTTTACATTTGAGAGCTTTCGCTGCGTGTTAGCGTTAGCCCGGAGTAACTACTACACGCGGACGAAGTCGTGGGAACAGCTAGTTATTAATTAAATTAATGCATTATTTCTTTCCAATTTAAGGGAATTTATTGAAGACATAATTACTGTACTGTTGATTATCCGTTATTATTAGCGACTAGCCTCTGCTCGCGACTTCGTACGCGTGGAATACTTACTTCGGGCTAACACTAACACGCAGCGAAAGCTCTCAAAAGGAAAAACACCCGATCTTGGAAATTTCTTCATTGGTGCTCCGCTTCTATTGGCCTTATTGTGATATAGCCTATATTCGATGAATGAACTATCTAAAACTGGAAGAATTTATCATATCGGACCAGTAGTTCCTGAGATTACCCCTTACAACGTCACAAATTCACAAACTTTACCTCTTTATAATATTAGTATAGGTTAGTATAGATAATGACAAAGATCGGCATGTCGTATCGTAATGTGCGAACAAGAAAGCATTATGCAACAATTAATGAGCTTGAAAGAGAAGCAATACAGTATCTATAGACCAATAGGCGAAAATAAAATAGTTCAGTAACTTTTATCCTCCGTTTACCTAATGTTTTTATGTATTATTTTAGTAGCTATTGAGGCGTGAATAATAGTGTTGTTATTAAAAAAATGGAAACAGTTTTTTTCCGTACTGCCGGTGATTCCGAAGCCTTTTTAACTCTCTATTCATTATACATCAAGATCTTTACGTTTGTTAATTTATAATATCTATACACTCTTTGGCACAAAAAAAAACAATAATACTGAAGCCTGAAAAATTATGAATCATTAACATTTGCTCAAGGCTTCTTTCGTGTTAATGTGTAGACTACTTTTCTTTAATGAAAGGTACCTCACGGCACTTTCTGTACTCCTAATAGAACGCATATGAAGTTTGAAAGCGTAACAAACAAACACACATTTTTTTTTATATAGAAGCACGACAAAGTGACTGCACTAAGCCTGATGTTAAGCATAGTACAATCCAAAAACATCGGCAACCACCGAGAGACAAATTATCCATCGCCGGTCGCCGCTGTCATGCCGGCCATAATGACGAAAGTCGCCCGGTACTGGGTATGCACAGGCTGATCCCGAAACGCGACGCGCAGAAGCGAGTCACTATGACGGGCTTTTTCGCCAAATGCATGGTGGTTGCGACCCAGTCGGGCTGTAAAACCCTACCACCCCGCTCTCGCCATTGCCTCGTTCGTTGATCAGCAGGGTGCACCACGTGCAGGTGAGGTTGGCTTGGGTGTCTCAAGTCTTAAGATGTTATTCGACACCCCTTACACCCCAATATATAATATTAGTGAAGATGGTCGAATTTCGACCATACGGCGACCATTACCAATCTATATAATACGAGTATTATCATCGTTACAAATCGGAAAACGATGCAACATAATAAATATAGCAGCAGAATAACTAACAACAATTTATAATAACGGTTAAAAATAACGATAACGACGTAATTCATAGTTCATTTATATTCTATAATATTTCATCTATAATTTACCACGTATTTCCATTTGATGCCCTAAATAGGATATCTGAAAGACTGCGTAGTATGTTTTATTCAATTAAAACTGATTTAGAGGCATGTGACCGATGCACACTTCATTCGGCAATACATCAACTTAATTATCCTCAAGTGTACCAAGTTCTACACGCAAATGGACTAGTAAGTGGCCCTTGATTTATATTGAAGTTGTCTGTTAAATGTGCATACCAATCAATAGTGAATTCAGAGATAATTCAAATATTTTTTTAAATCTCAACAGCTTTTTAGAAAGACAACTGGTGCGTTAGGAAGTCCTGTCCTGCGATGAACTTGGATGGGCAAATTAATCCGCACAAAGTACTGCCAGACTCAGAATAATTATTTGTGGAACGCACAAATGATCCTTCTCCATGGGATTCGAACCTACAATACTCAGCGCGGCGATTCACCCACCACGCCATTCCTAGAATCATCTTATGTATCTTATCTATACATACAAAAGAGTGTAAATCTAACATGTCTAATTTTTAGATTTGTGCGATAAAACGTTGCAGGTGTCTTGGCCGTCTGTCTGTATAAACACGCAGAACTGCTGAAGTACTGCGTTCACGATAAAAATCTCACCAAGAAGAAAGCACATCCTTGAGTAACAGTTAGTCTTGGTTTCAGTAAAATCAGTTCACTCTATCGAAAGTTATTGTAATTTTAATGACGACACGACTTAAGTACAAGGGAAAAGTAGATAAGAAAATGGGCTTAATACATTCATATGATTTTATTTGTCACTGGTTTTATCATTAGGTTCCACGCGGACGGAATTGCGAAAATAACATTTTTATAAATCTTGGTACTAATATTCTAATGCTTAATCAATTATACCTATATATTATGTATTGTCATATGTGGTTTTCATAGACATTTGAAGCAAGCACGTTATACATGTGTAAAAGCGTAAAATTTTACAATTACCTTGGTATTCATATTACAAACATCCTAAATCCACAGAAATCAAATGTAACGTAGTTTTTCGTTTAGTTTGCCTTTAAGTGAAGTCCCTATTGAATATAAATCACGGTATGTTTTTCTAATAATCACGTATTCAAATTAATTCTACGCGTTCTAGAATAATATCCGAGTTTTTTAGGTATCTACTCGAAGTATGCGTATCCAAATTTTGGTATAATTTTCAATGTATTTACGTGTACATTATCCGCGGTCGATTTTGGCGGGCTCTTAGGATGTCATGTAGTGGATTTTATATTTTATTCATAATCTTGTGTTATTTAGCTCCTTATAGCCTCCTCCTTATAGCTTATGTTGTAAAATTGGTGTTTTTTTTTTTTCGAACTGACTACGCTCTTGAACTTGCAAGGTCTTTACAGCTTTAACGGACTACAAAATTGGTGGTACTTTACGTTATATAGTTCTCGCTTATTGTGCACAAGTGAAGTGGATGAGGAGATAATACAACGGAGAGATGTGAGATTCCATAAATACTCGAAAGTTCTAAGAAGAGGGACACCATCTTGTTAGAACATTGAAATATCGCAAAAACTTCGTAATATTAAAACCTACTCAACAATGGCAGTAATAATCTATGAATACTGGTTGGCAAAAATAAATAAGCAGATAACTTGCGTCGCGGCCATCTTGTTTTAGAAAGTTTGAAATGTCGTGACAATTTGAATTACGAATAGAATTCAAAAAGTAGTTCGAATTTAAAATGTTAAATTTCTATTAAACCCGTGTAGAAATGTTGACAGAGCGCGCGACAGCTGTTGCCCGCTGCAGGAAACCACTCAATCCGGCCTGAAATAATGACTGGAACCCTTCAGGCCGACGACGGACGTAACGATGTAAATAACTCAACGGATAACGTTTACTGATTAAGTGATTTTCTATTGAAAGACATTGTATACATTTTTTACAAATAAAAAAAAACAATTTTTATGTACGCGTGTGCATTTACAATATTTATTGTGAATATCAATGTAGTGCCATAGAACTATACATACTTTTCAAAGATTTTATGTCGCCGGAAAATAAAAAAAAGCAACAGCAATTTTGATTAATAAATGTAATGCAATAAGCAATCTAACATTATGCTAGAACATCAGGAGAGAAAATGCCATGGAAAATGTTGGACAGAATAAACTTCAAGCGAGAAAAAAGTACTTGATAGTGCGGGCGGACCGTGTAACGCAGCGCACAAGACCGAGCCACCGTCCATAGACACTAGCAACACCGGGGGAGTCACAAATGCGTTGCCGGCCTTTTAATAATACTAGTGGGCGCCCCATGGTCGAATTCGACCATAGTTAATTGATTTTTTTAAGTTAAAACTTTATTAGAGTTCTTCTATCAAAGTGTATACTTCTATAATCAAAGGTTTTCATCATGGCTACTCAGTTATTTGCCATGATTTTTAATTATATAAACACTAAAAAAAAATCTATGTGTAAATGAAAATTGAAATTAATTATACGTTTGAAACAAAAATCACGTGGTAAAGCTCTCAAATTTTAAGCAAACATAACTTTACGAAAATAAAGAAATTTATCGCAACCCATGATACAATTTTCAATTAATTTTACACGACACCATGGGTGCGTAGTATATCTGGGTGATATTGAATTAAATGTAGTCTGTTCATTATAAGAAATAGTGATATGCCCAGTATCATCGTTTGGAAAAGTAATGAATCCACAATACAATCAAATGGTGAATCCAAGACAACGATGTTCTTAATACTACCATCAGCTTTTGAAAATAAATTCTTTTGTTGCTACATGAGGTTGAATTGCAATATTGTAACCGCGGAGGTCTAAGTCATGGATTACTTTTATGAACAAAATTCTTATTTTGATTATACACAGTATTATTTGGCTCATTTTTAAATTAAATCATCATTTAAAGTGAGTTCACCATAAAAAATAATAAACATTACAATAATAGTTATATTTTATAATATCATTGTTGAATGTAGGATGAAAAATGGTATTTGGAATGTAAGAGTTAAAAAATACATACAGTCGAGCATAGCACTATATCATCACGACGTTATTTCATTATTGTTATTATCAATACCAAATATGAGTTACTAATTATGAAGGTTAGCTCCAGTAACATACGAAATACGAGTTTTTTCGCAACACCCAACGGGTGTTTTGTCACAACCGAGACATATCGCGGCGCGCGCGTCCAAAATGCCTCTTGTTTCATGAATTTACTAGGAAAATTTTTAGTTCAAACAGCGCGAGATAACAGTGGACGTGTATGCCAGTATTAAATCGTTCCCGAGGCGGTTTCAGACGAAAAATGTACACCGATTTAAAGCTAAATACCGACACGGCACTGATTTAGGTCACGTATTAGTTCTGGGTAACGAACTATCGCGTAACCAAATATAGTCAATTTCATGTGTTAATCCACTTAAAAGGTTAGTCGCTATCTATTTCAACATACTGGTTAGTTAGTGGTCGCCCAATGGTCGAAACACAATTTCTAAATCTCAATACTACTAAAGTTTTTTGCCAGAGTCATGATAGTCCACATTAGTGTGATGAATAGGGATTTCAAAATAAAGGCTCTAATAATATCCAGGCTACTCAATAACCACTACACAAAAAAAATAAACAGTTAACAAAGTAGGAAGCGATACTGAACTGTTTTGTTTTCACCTATTTGTATGTAGACTAGCGGTCGAAATACGACATAAATTCATTAATTTATCAACCTTCAATATTAATGAAAGATAACAAACTTTTCTAATTTTTGAAGTAAACTCCTATGGCGCATTGAGTGGTTTTTTTTTTTTTTGAAAGGAGATAAACTTATGATTTCGCGCCATGACTTGCTAATAAGCGTGACCAACGGTCAGACTAACACCGCGTAGTATAGCTCTATCTATGTACATTTAATTTTTATATTTTGTATTGAGATTGTACAGTCTATCATATATTTGTTTAATTTAAAAATTCAAAAGAGAACACAGTTATTTTCATTGGTTTGAGTTTTCACTTCTGTTGGAAATCTTTATTACGCTCTCGAATTTTTTTTTATAACACTAAATACTTATGAATATCTACTTATACAGAAAAAAAGAAAATCCGCTGATTTTATTATAAGCTGTATTTTATCATTATTAGGATTTAAATTGTAACTTTGTTCGCGGACGCTTGTTAATATAATATTACACACTTTCTATTTATTTCTCGAACTGCTTAATTTAAACCCAATCTGTGAGTAAATAACACCGCTTATTGTGAGAGCTCGCTTAAAGCATTCTACTCGGCTTTAAACCATTAGTCTTGATCAATGGCTGAGCGACAATAGTTCGGGATTTGGAGCGTCTTATTCTGACGGAACTTCGCATCGATCGAAAATTTATTTAGTTAAAACGATAGAAACAAAATCACGCTGCATAAGAGTGTAGAGCTCATAGAAATCCAAAATTTACTCTAAGCATGTAAAAATAAGAATAAACAAAATAATAATTTAATATCTAGATTGTATACAAATCACAAGTTATATCTTTTTGGTACAACAAGTCTACAAGTATATATGAAATGTATATAAGTTTGATAGGCTATATCCATACTATATGAGAAATAATACCACGTAGCATGGATTTGGAATTGCCTCAAAACTCTCTGGAAAGTCCTATCAAGACGACTCGACAATGGTAGAAATCTACTAGAAAATTGGTTGCAAAAATAAAATAAAGTACCTGGGCGATCGAGCCTAGCTCGGTTCTTTAAGAAACATTTTTAAATTAAAGTAAACTGTTAGGTTTGCCTCACAAAATTATAATTTTTCACATAAAAAAATATTAAAAAGATATATTTCTTATAATAATATAATTATTTATTTAATTAAAATAAATTGTTAGGTTTGTCTTACAAAAATATCATTTAAAAATATATATATATATATGTATATACTCTCGGATTAGAACTGGGGTTACACTGATTTTCGAAACCAATTTCCATCTGAGCTATTTTTGTTTTGGCAGCGGCGGCGAAATTTACCTTTATATTCTAGCTATATTTTTGTCATTGCCTGAAATCTCAGTTAAAAAAAGTTTTGTATGAATAAAATCTAGCTAGATCGATTTATCGTCTCCGAAATTACGTTCGGATAAATTATTATGTTGCGTCATTAATCTTTATCAAGTTACTTTGTTTAAGCAAAAGTATATATCATTTAACACTACGCGGCGAGTTTAAACCTCTCTTTACGTGTAATTGACAATAGATCACATGATCCATCAAGTGACAAAGGTTCATTGGTCCTCACTAAATATCTGTTTCTCGGTACATTTTAACATGTACGGTACATTTGTATCTGTCACCGGTATTGGCTATCGTAATTACTCGGTCGTACGTGTTCGATTACTTAACCAATTCTCCTATTTATATGGGCTGTTCCACATACTTATATTAGTCATAGCGTTACGCAATTTCTTTGAGTTTTAAATAATGATTTACTTGTCAAAAGTAATTAAGTTCTTGGAGAATTCTAAGAATCAATTGCCTTTGTTCATTTAAACAGAATAAAATGATTGATTTTTTGAAGTAGAAACTTTTTAAGCACTTTTGCCAGTGGACGAAAGTGAACGGTTACGCTCGGGTCGGTAACGACTTCACCATGACATCGCATGTAAGATATCCACTGCAGAGCAATTGGTCTCATCTCGAAGGATTCAGGTCTCCTCGTGATGGTTTCCTGCTTCGTTAGCCGATAGTATTAGCAATATTAAATCAGTAAATGTATGCGAATCCACAAAAAATCGTTAGTACAATGACAGAGTTCGAACCTACGGACGTCGAATCAATATTCTATGTATAGTGTATACTCGGCTCAGTCGTCGTCAACCACGTGTTTTCACTTCTATCTTGTGTTTATAAGTACACACTCATTTTTTGTATATATATTCACATATTTAATGTTAGTACTGATGAAATAGTTAGAGACTATAATTTTCTACAACAAATTTGCTTCGACATAGAAATATTGAGCAACCAGATGGTCAGTTCGATTACTGCATGAGAGCCCGAGTTTCAATCTATATATTTACACATATTTTCAGATAAGTAGGTCACCAAAGTACAAGCCATGCTCGGTTTGGAATCAAATGGTCGTGTTAGAATGTCCCTCGTAAAAAAAATCGAATGTCGGTTACATCTATAGTTTAGCTGACAGATGTTGAACATTCCCACAAGCGGAGACCTTATTTTTGCCAACTACAACATGTCCCGCCACGTGTTCGCCCGCGGCCATGTTGTTCCAAATTATGTCGGAATCCTATACACGATGTTTTCTGTAGTAACCGTTAAATTTAGTGTCAGAAACTGACTTTCGTTCTAACACGGCAGCTCAATTATTGTAAACATCTTATGAAACCAGGTATATTTTTCTCGCAACCTCGCCTGCTAGTTTTATAGTCCTTCCAAATCCCGGGCGATTTCTATGCTGTACTGAGTCGTAAATAAATTGGACATAGTTTATTAATTTATCAGAGAAGAATCATCATCATATAATATTTATATTTGTTAAATGTATGTATGTTAATAATTACAACATTTATATAGATATATAATACAAGACAGAATATAATAATATAGAACACATACAATTAAAAAGTAAAAAAAAAAACAAGAAAATAAAATGTAGCTAATATTATTTAATGACGTAATAAATTATGAAAAAAAATTATGATGCTATAAATTTGCAAATTTTAGTTATGAATTGCAAAAGTGACGTGTTAAATATATCTTTAAAATGTATAATATTAACTTTGAATACGAGTTCTGTACACTAAGCTACCTATATAAATTTTGCTTTCACTGGCGTAGGCAGAGATATTGTTATGTAATATGTTTTAATTCAATTATTATTTGATTCTTTTCGATTTATTAATTTCCCGTAATTATTATAATCATCACCAACGAAGATATATTTTGATTTAGAAATTAAATATATACAGACATCATCCTATGCCCTATATCACAACAAACCAGCTAAAACCATTAGTAAAGAACTTCAGTCTTCGCCTAGATCGGCTTTAAATAAAGCCTCGTAAGAGATTTTTAGCATTATAGCGGAGCTCTCAATTATTTGGTCTAGTAACACGACGTAGCTTGCGTTTGACGTCCACCGGCAGACTTCACAAATGTATAGTGAAAATTCTAAGCTTATTTAAAGCTTAAAATAAACAAGTTATTATATTAGAAACTTAGGACTTATCTTTATTCGCCTTTTAATTAGGTAAGTATTCATAACTAATAGTAATAAATAGTATTAATAATTAGGTAAGTATACAAAATATCTCACACGTTTTAGTAACTAGGGAACGTTTTAGGAATATATCTCACACTTTTAGGAACGTTTAAAATAATCCTGTCTATTAAGGATTTAATAAAATTGTCACGTGTTCAAAGTATTACGGTAAGGTCAATAGCCGTATTATAGAACAATAGATATAAGTATAAAGTCAGTAATATATGTCAGTAACTAAATCAATTTAAATTTTTAATCGATGTTGATTTTTATTTAACTTAATATCAGCAGGTTAGTGATTTTTTTTTTTATTATATCTCGCTATGTCAGCAACTACGTTTGTGTATATTATGCAGTTAACTTGAATTGTAACTACCTATGTCTAACTAGCTCCTGCTCGCGACTTCGTTCGCATGGAATGGTTATTTAGGGCTAACGCTTAAAAACCCTGATTTTGTAACATTCTTCTTTGATGCTCCGCTCCTATTGGTCTGGTGATATATCTATAGCAGCCTTCCACGATAAATTAGCTACATAATAATGAAAGAATGTGTCAAATCGGACCCGTAGTTCCTGACAGTAGAACGTTCAGATTAATAAACTTTTCAGCTTTATAATATTAGTATCGACTATCTTTATATATAAATTTTTCTGTACGTGTGTATGTTACTGACCTTCTCCTAAAGGGCTGGACCGCTTTCGATGAATTTTTTTGTGAGTGTTCAGGTGGATCCGAGAATGGTTTAGATTGGATCCGGTAGGTGACGCTGCGGTAGACTTTTATGATGACAACGTCCGCCGGCCAGCTAGTAGAGTATAGAGTATATATTTTGATGTATACGCTAATTAAATGAAAATATCATTACAATCGGTTTCGTAGGTTTGCGTAAAAGTGACAAACATTATCACATTAACATCTATCTAGTTTATTGTATTACTAAAATATATAATACAAACAGAGGTTATTAAATAAATCATGTAAATAATCTATCGGAGCGTCGGTATTGAATTAATTCATCTAATTTCCGCAAATTCGATTCTGATCAGCCGACCGTCGCATGCTTCTGGGAATCGATTATTGAATTCACAGTTTTGACCTACGAACTATTGGATTATTGGCTCTATCATCTGAATCGACTAGCGGAATATTGAATTGTATAGTGGGGTCACAGAGGAATACCGAAGGTAATATTGTATTCAAAAGAACTAACTACGTTCCCGTATAACATATTACATAGTTCTTTATAGAATGAAGTTTGTTAACGCATCTGTAATTGAATTATAGAAAACGTCACGTAAGAAAAAACGTTAAGCCCAATGCATTTAACGTTATATCTCTCTTTCTCTATATCTTTCTACAGACGAGCATTGTGTGCTGTTGTATAAAATTTGATTTTTTTTTAATTTTTTATATTTTAATATTTTTCCTGAAATATTACATGAAACTTTCTGATTTAATTCTTTACTTTTACCTTAAAAAATATAGATAGTATAATAATAAATTTGTAGAGTACACAAGGAGAGTAAGAGAGAGATTGAGAGTTGCATGGAGTGAGTATAATTATTTTGTTTCGTATGGCGAAAATATACAATGTACGTGTTGGCAACCCAACAAATATATTTTTAACTTATGCTTTTTCTATATACATGCAACACTGAGTTACAGTTATAATTAAATGATCGCGCCATTGTTCTCGTTTTATTTTCAAAAACCCAGTGAAACCTTTCATACAGTCCACTATCCATTTACACATACTCTTTCAGTACGTATAATCGAAATTACCTTATCGAATTACATTTAAAATTAAAGAAAACGCGTAAAGCACTTCCTTTCTGATTTAAGTCCACTGACCGCGTTGCTATTTTTATTAAATACAAGCCTCTGCCCGCGACTTCGTTCGCTTGGAATAGATAGACTAACACCAACACTAACACGCAGCAGTTCTCAAAAGGAAAAAACATCCCGATTTTGAAACATTTTTCATCCGTGCTCCGCTCCTAATGGTCTTAGCATGATGATATATAACCATATAACTATAACCATTCTCGATGAATGAGCTATATAACATTGAAACAATTATTTAAATCGGACCAGTAGTTCCTGAGATTACCCCCTACAACGTCACAACATCACAACGTCACAAACTCACAAACTTTACCTCTTTATAATATTAGTATAGATAATCGGTAGTCAATATTGGCGCGTTAACTTGATAAAAACTACTCGTATTTCCTCAGTACTATTGTAATAAAACATTACAAATAAGAATTAAAATAAAATAAGAAATAAATATATCTACTGCATATCGTACGACAGCTGTAATATTAAAATCGTATCACTGGTTTTTTTTTTTCAAACTGACTAACGCTCCTAGCCTGAAACGCTTGGATAGTTTTACTTAGTTTTTTTTTCAAACTATCTATCTAGGCTGTTGGTCTAACGGGTCTTCATATCTTCACCGGACTACTAAGGCGAGCCCTTAAAGGACTTCACCGTCTGGCAACAAGCTCAAGGGTACCAGAGTAGCCGAACCTCAGCTTGGGCTTGTTGCCTTGACAATATGACAATCAGCACACGGGTATGTACCGGCATGTGAACCTCAGGAATAAAAAAAAAATACTTTGCTTGATAGCAAATTTATAAAGCATTCAACCAATATGACAATAGCACACGGGTATCACCTCAAACTGTTGTCGTCCATGAACGTTAGAATTGAAGCAGTCACTGTGGCCGAAAACAGCCACGAGCATATATACCTATTGTCCCCATATACACTGTGTTGTAGCGTTTATTAAAACAAAAAGCAATGATCACGTCTTCCGATGCATTACTTCGTTAGATAATATTAAGGTACAAGAGAAAATTTGATGCCAACACCAGGTGTCGCTTATATAAATACAAGGGGACAATGTTTTCCGTTTGTATTGACTCTGGGTAATGTAAATGAGGTATCAGATATATGTAGTGGAGATTCATATTGAATATTGTATTAAGGCCATGTAAATAATACGATGGAAACGCGGCTGTACACTAAAACTCGATTAAAATTCGACAGATTTATTCACGTTTGTACCCAACGAATTATATGTTACCTGAGTAGTGTTGTTATACGGGAAATAGTTAAACATACAACTGTGTTATGTTTAAAATATTCTGTAGAACGAACGCGACACACAAACTTTGTGTGTAATATTCATTTGAAAGTTTAAGAAAATACTTCTCATTCACACCTAATATAGATGGGATTTATATTCTGTTTACGACATTTTAAATTTATTTAATACTAGCCTCTGCCCGCGACTTCGTTCGCGTTCTCAAAAGGAAAAAACATCCCGATTTTAAAACATTTTTAATCTGTGCTCCGCTCCTATTGGTCTTAGCGTGATGATATATAGCCTATAACTATTCTCGATGAATGAGCTATATAATACTGAAAAAATTATTCAAATCGGACCAGTAGTTTCTGAGTTTACCCCCTACAACGTCACAACATCACAACGTCACAAACTCACAAACTTTACCTCTTTATAATATTAGTATAGATTGTTTATTAAATGTTAGTGAAACACACACATTACATTAGTTACATTAGTTAGACAGAGAAATATCTCAATAAGGGTCTAAGAGACCATAATGAGAGAACAGTAATTAAGTTAATCCTATTAATATTATAAACCACAAAATTGTGCGGACGACAGGATGTTTGTTATTTCTTCACAGAAAACTACTGAACAGATTTTAATGAAAATTTAAAGTAATGTACCTAATACCTTGAAATAACACACATTTTAAAGTTATTACTAATTAATAATAAGTGTCACATTAGTATGAGAATCCTACATTCTGGAGTTGGTCTCGGCGTGTGTTGATGACATGTTAAATGAACCGTTACATAAAGCATCTAATAATTTATAAACGTACAAATACAAAAAAGGTCGCGGTTGTTTGCCAATACAAAAATAAGAACCAAACACTTCATTGTAACATACTCCGGGAAAAAATATTTTGAAGCATTTTTGTAAGGGGTGTCGAGTAACATCTTAAGACTTGAGACACCCAAGCCAACCTCACCTGCACGTGGTGCACCCTGCTGATCAACGAACGAGGCAATGGCGATAGCGGGGTGGTAGGGTTTTACAGCCCTGCTGGGTCGCAACCACCATGTACATGGCGAAAAAGCCCGTCATAGTGACTCGCTTTTGCGCGTCGCGTTTCGGGATCAGCCTGTGCATATCCAGTACCAGGTGACTTTCGTCATTATGGCCGGCATGACAGCGGCGACTGACGATGGATGATCTGTCTCTCGGTGGTCGCCACTGTTTTTTGGATTGTACTATGCTTACCATCAGGTATAGTGCAGTCACTTTGTCGTGCTACAATAAAAAAAAACAACCTAACAAAGAAATATATACGACCTTCTTCTTCTTCTTCCTAGCGTTTTCCCGGCTTAGTGCCAGGGTCCGCTTTCCTAATAGACTTCCTCCACTTTGCCCGGTCTTCGGCATCCTTGTGTGTGAGGTTATTGTCCCTTAAGTCCGCCTTCACCACGTCCAACCAGCGTTTTTTGGGCCTGCCGCGAGACCTCGAGCCTTGTACAGTCATGCTGAGGCATCTATTTTCGATGTAGTCTGGCGGTCTGCGACTTACGTGGCCGTACCAACGGAGTCGAGTCTCCTGCAGCTTGTCTGCGATGTCTCGGTCTCCAACGCTACCACGGATGTGTTCGTTTCGAATGCGACCTAATCGCGTAACGCCACACATCCATCGCAGCATCTTCATCTTAGTGACATGTAGCTGTTGGACATGTCTGCCAAGGACCGGCCACGTTTCGCTGCCATATAACAATACTGGACGAATGATGCACTTGTATACCAGACCTTTTAACTTCACTTCACTTCACCGGTATCCTTTGATCACATAGAAGAACACAAATAAAATATATACGACCGATCTTACTATATCTATATAAACTTATTATCTCGTCGTTGTTTGTTGTTGATACGCGTAAAAAAAAGGCCGAAAAGGCTTTACGAGGAGACAAATGCTTTAGACGCATTATCGTAAACGTAGATCTGTTTAGCCGATATCCGAGGAGAATGGGGCGCATCAATCACATAGACCCGCTTTCGTAGACGATTTTATTGAAAGCGATCGTTTGTTTGCATACTGTCCACGCATTATATAGTATATGTGCGGTGTTTAGGAATCTGTTGTCTTCAACTTACGACTTATATTTTTTTTTGAAAATGCATGGTGGTATGACTTTTTTTAAGCCTCTGGCTAGTTACCACTCTCAAGTGTGAACCATAGTGATGTCTAGAATTGGCTCCTCTCTGTGCATCCACTATAAGCAATTGTATGATGTATTGGAAATGTATGTAAAAAAAAATGTACCCGATCGAGTTTCTTGCCGGTTCTTCTCTATGGCTGAGTTGTTTTCCGAACCGTTGGTAGTTTTCGACGTTCATAAGCGCCTTATTAGGGCCTAAACTAAATAAAGAATTTTTGATTTTGATTCAAGTTGGAAATCTGTCGCCAAGCACTTGTGAACCTGCAGCTGAACTTGAGAGCCAGCTTATCTCTAGGTTTAATGTGTTTATCGTCATTTAAGATTCACGTTACGGTATATACTGTCCGAGCAATATGAAAAATTACAAAAATAAATAAGCTACATAATGAATACTTGATTTAAATTACTTTAAGAGATTTTTTTTTCGAAATGAAAACGCTGTTGACTTGGAAAGGTCTTTACAGCTTTACCGTTTCAAAAAGAGAAATTCCTTATTTTTGTATTTTAAGGTTACGTATATTAATACTAGAAATGTTGTCATTCATTCATCATCATCAGGCTGTAAGAACCCCTTTTTTTTCGTTCTGACTACGCTATTGACCTAGCAAGGTCTTAACAGCTTCACCGGACTACAATGTAAGTGGCCCAATGCAGTGTCATAGGCCTCTTTCCGAAAGAAGGTGTGAGCATACTCATCACGCCAGCTATTGGTGATATCAAACTCTGATAAATCCACAGTTATGTGTTTTCTCACATTCAATGGTACTAAACATTTCTCAGATTCATATTTCCTCACGGTGTTTCCTTCACCATCTGCCGATAGTGTTGCCAATTTTAATTTGTAAATGTACGCGAATTCTGAGAAATGCCGGAATTTGAATCTGTGGACATCAAATTAATATTCCACCGGTGCAACATTAATAAGATAAAATGACAAAGTTATATCGTTAAATTAAGGGAGTTGAAAAGAGAAGTGAGATTTAACATTTAGAATAACAAAAGTACAAAAAAATAATAATAATAAATATACTTGTATTAGAGCGCGCGATAGATCCATTCTCCTGTACACAATGTCCGCGAGTAGGAGGGTGAGGGTGCGCATGCGCCGCTCGGACGTTCGATCGATCGATCTACGCGCGGGGGACGTCAGTATAGACAGTGGTCCGAAAACATAGGCGCCAGCGATTTATTACAATTGTAAAGTGGTGGTACAATCTATTTTCCGGGAGCGTTTAACAACAGTGGTATAGCAAGCCAAACAAAAAGATGCGGGTACAGCCAGCTAGTTTATCCTTCTAATATTATAAATATGGATGTGAGTTTGTTTGCGCTTTGAAGCTTTAAGTATTGAACCAATCATGAAATTTTGCAAAAACGTCAGAGGAAGATAAGGCTTTCTTTCAACAAAAAAAAAAGTACACCTTCCAAGGGATAGATGAAATTTACATTAACGAGAATCAAACCGCGGGCAAAAGTTAGTTACATATATATACAAGTATATACTTAATCTTTCATATTTATCAATGATTCATTACGTCAACTCAGGGACTCTCGCAAACCAAAAAAAAACAATAATTAGTAATAAATTCTGCCTTATTAATAACAAGATAACAAAATACACTCGTTAATCTAATTAGCTTAACTTTATTTACAATAATTAGCTATTAAACAAAATTTAGATAACAGAAATGTTGGACATATTGTTTTAGTATTCGTGTATATTTTAGAACCCATATTATATTGAGAACTTAAGTGCTTGTTACAAAACAAGTTCATAGCCAAATTTGATTGTGTTACTTTAAAAAAACTGATTCTGTTATGATGTATACAGGCTAATTCCACTTGGGGGTTCTACTGAGGGTACGGCTGACAGGTGTGGGTGATTCCGATTGCTTGATAATCAGTAATTATTAAAAGCTTTTTAATTAGCGTTAACTTTGAAAGATTTAACAATGTAACATTATTTTCATTTGATTATAATAGGCTGTTTTTGTAATTTTATAATTACTGCTTAACACCTATTTCAAAGCGTAGTGATAATCTATACTAATATTATAAAGAGGTGAAGTTTGTTAGTTTGTGATGTTGTGACGTTTTAGGGGGTAATAATCTCAGGAACTACTGGTCCGATTTGAAAAATTCTTTAAATGTTATATAGCTCATTTATCGAGGATGATTATAGGCTACATATCGTCTCGCTAAGACCAATAGGAGCGGAGCAACAATGAAGAATGTTTAAAAATCATTTCTTTTTCTCATGAGAGCTTCCGCTGCGTATTAGCGTTAGCCGAAAGTATCTATTCCAAGTTCATAACCGAACGAAGTCGCGGGCAGAGTCTAGTATTATATAACGTAATACTTTCGAGGATTACTGTATCTGCCAGTGGACAAACAATTATAATATCATTTACTTATATGGATATTTTTTTATTTCAAAGTATATAGTATAACGCAATATAATTTGTTGTCAAATGTTTCACTAAAAATTCCGTAACATCTTCACGCGAAAATTAATCTACATTAAAAAAAAATCAAACGCACATCTCGATTCAAGAGTTCGCGAATTGTAACAAACTTTCGTGAATGAATTCACGAATTTGCTGAGTAATGATTCCTAGTTCTACTTTACGCCGTAGGATGGCGCTGTCCGTCATAAACTTGCGCAGCGCGGCGCCAAAGTACGCATGACCGACGAAGCCGGGCCCATTCAATTTTAAATCAGTTTTTGTGAACAGAGACGTATCGAGTTATATCTGTGGGGAGGGAGTATGACACACTATGTAATGTTTGTTTTAATAGTGTAAAATATTATGTCTTATTTAAGATAGCCCGAGATAAAGCAGCGAAGTGAAGAATCTAAAATTGGTAATAGAAGCGTGGATAGGCTGGTGACGAATGGGTTACAGTCTAGCAAATGTGGCGGAAAGAAATTGGAAGAGGGCTGTTTTAGGTACACTTAAATAATGTTTAATGCAAAAGCGTACACTCAGATTATCTTGACAATGAAGAAAATAGTGCTATTGAAACATGTGAAGCATAGAATATTATTAACAATGAAGCAGTAATTACCGAAAAAAACTGTAACAATTACGAATAAATTTCGTTACTGAGCAATTTTATTTTTGTAACTGGCTAATTTTGCATAGAAACTTCGTATATTCTGTATCAATGTATTTATATTTACAAAGCTGAGATGACTATGAGATTATAAAAATTGTAATTTATAAAAATACTTTTCCTATCAAATAAGATTATGGGTCCCATACTTATATGTTAAGTCCGTACCATTTTAACCCAATTCGTTTCTTGCATCCGAGCATAATCGTCAAAGCCGCCGTGCCGTTATAAAATGAGATGTATTCTGTGTGGGTAGTAAGAAAAAACCGTTTACACCCATTTTATAAGTTTACGGCGTGTTATTATACAATTTTTTTGTGAGTATTCAATCTAAGTTTTTTATAATTTGAATACTATCTTTATTGTACGATAAAAAATACATTCGGTAGAAGTGAATTACAATAGAAGTGACAAACAGACGTACATTAATATTTATATATGAGTATAAATATAAAACGTAAATTAATACGTAGATAAAAGAGTGTACACTAGATTATTTAATGATTCGTCGAATCAATGGAAAATATATTCGACTAGCTTATGCTCGAGGTTTCGCTCGTATTAGGGTAGATTTTTGACCTTTGCCTCGGAAACAGACAGTATTTTTTTGGGATGAAATACACCATATATTCTTTTCTGTATCCCTAATAACATATAAGCAGACTTTCATTACGATCATATAAATAGTTAGGGAATGAAAGCCTAACAAAAAAAAAAAAACAAACACATATACACATTTTTATCACTATCAGACCAGGCGGACCTTGTCCTACCTTGATAATAAAAAATATCTACAATTAAATCGCAGCGCCATCTACAGAGTCCATTTCTGATTCTAAACTATTCTTGAAATCACATGAACACACAAAAAAATCATCAAAATTTGTCGAAGACAGGTTCAGTCACATATAGGCAGAAGAATTATATATACAAAGAGATTGTTGTGGAGCTGTACCATGCTCCTGTGTTAATAGGTGTAACCCATTCCGCGGGTGTATTATGGCGGAAAATTGAAAAATAGTGTCGAGGCTTATACTGCATTCATTTATTCATAAGAGCATGTGTTCCAATGCGGGGCGCTGTGAGAACAGAACTCTATTACGTGTCGGTTCGTAATGTGTGCAAGAAGCCGTTAATTCAATTTGTTTCACTGCGAAAATGTATTTTTTTATCTGATGGTATTAAATTTTTTTTTTCTAATTAATTGTAATTATTTAATACTGCCTTTATAATATTTTTATTAAATAAAATTATACTCAGATCATTTAAACGGACTTATTATCTACTTCCGGTACCGATACAAAACATCCGAGACACTATTGCAACATTAACACTAAACTCATCCTATTAGAGAGTCGTCCTATAAAAATCAAGATAATGATCGGGGACACATCTATGTCGAAGTTATTGTAATGCAAAGCTCTGCGGATAAATAGTTGCAGTGCCTACAGAGAGCTAATTGGTTTCCCTGACGGACCGACTATACGTTGTTTGTAACAATAGTACAAAAAGTTAAAGAATTTGAAAAACTGTAAAGAAGAGACGATGATGGCACACGGCAGCTTCGGATACTTACACACAAGTCAGAGTTTTCTATGAAGAAAAACATTATGTTGAAACCACAGCATGGTGGTAGGGTTTTTTCTAAGTCCACCTGACTAACTAGCCCTAAGTTTAAAATCTGACGGTATTGCACCGATCGGTGTGTTTTTAGACCAAATTTGCACCTTTTTATGTGAAATCCTCATTTAACATCAAATGACATTGTAATCAAACGCTAAAACACACGATAAAAAAAGATTGTTCATTCGTTTAATAAATTTCCATCAAACTAAGTTTCGTGGAAACTGACTATGGCAAATTGTTATGCGATACTGTTTCAACAAAAATAAATATAGTTAGGATGACTGCAAAGTGTTACTATTTTTAGTGAATAAAAATATAATATAATGGTTTTTAGTGTAGTAAAAGTGTAGCAGACGCTACTAAATTTGCTACTGATGTCTACGAGACGTGTATACATAAACTAGCTTCGACTTTGTCCGCGTAGAAAATACTTTGGGCTAACCGTGCAGAGAAAGTTCTCAAAAGGAAAAAAAGAAAATTTGATTAATTTTTATTGGTTTTCCGCTACTATTAATCTTAGTGTGATTCGCTTGACATATAGCCTATGGCCTTCCTCGATAAATTACCTATCTAACACTGAAAGAAATTTTCAAATCGAGATCAGTGGCTCCTGAGATTACCGCGTTCAAGCAAACAAACTCTTCAGCTTTATAATATCCTTATAGCTATATAGTAGCTATATATATAATAGCTATATATATAATAGCTATATAATATATTAGTATAGATGAATTAAAATTATATACTCACTAAGTCATAATCCTATTATAATAACAAAATCAAAACGTAATCATTCATGTTCAAAAATTGTACGCACACCATTAAAATGGTCATCGGCGAGGTTAAATATAAATGTATAATTATCAGTAATTAATGGAACATAGTCAATACAATGTGTAATTAGAACGGCCATTACATTATCTGTAAAGCTTAATGACTGAGTTTTCAAGGCAATGTACGTTGAAATCCTCTTCGGTCGGGATTCGAAGGTTAGTGGGAATTTAATTGGCAACGGAATGCTAAAACTAGTCACCGTTATCTGCTTTGCAAACACGGTTTGGACATCTGCCATTATCAGTGTGTTACATTATTACAAAAAAATGTAAGTCTATCAAAATCAATTTTCGAGTTATTGTCAAGATCTTATAGTATTGTCTTGTAGTGGGTTTTATATTTTATCTATAATCTTGTGTTATTTGAAAATATATTTTTTAATATAAGTGATATTTTACTTAATAGTTCTGTTAAGTTATGATTAGTGTAGTTATTGTGCACAAGTGTAATGAATGGAAAATAATACCAGTGAGCATGAATTCTGAGATGCCATAAAAACTCCATAGAAAGTTCGAGCAAAGCCACTATCTTGTTAGAACATGAAAATGTCCATAGAACACTTGTAATATAATTTCCTACTCGACAATGGCAGTAATAATCCACAAGATTTATTGTAAAATCTAAAAAATCCTTTTTTTTAATTATGGCTGATTAATACCATTGTCACGTTATTATAATTTTAAAAGCAAATTATATTATAAAATTAGGAAGCTACGATTGGTTGTAATAAGTACCGTAATCTTGAGAAAAGAATCCAAGCGTAACTACTTGAGCCGATTGATAGCTAATTAGAGATTGATTTTCAACTTGATATAGCTGGTCAGTTGTACATCAGAGGATATCAAAGGACCGTCAAGAACCAGATTGTACAACTACCGTAAAATCAGACCGTATTTTTCTTTGAATATTTCACAGCTTTGATTTAATACTTCATAGATTTAAGAGTTTGAGAACGTTCTCGTTTATTCAAGTGTAGTTGCGATTATTAATTAGTTTACAATAAACCTGTTAACACAGAACAAGTTTAAGCAGCTAGTTCTAAAATAAAAATAACAGCTGTCGAAATATGGCAATAAACGGTGAAAAAAGAGCCATAATCGCAGTACAGCGCGGTCCTTACGAACTAATTTGTCGTAGCTTTACGACGACGGTAAAAAAACATCAAACAATGATCTGTCGTTTAAGTTTGATCGTACACTTACAACATTACTTATTTTATTGTTGACGATAAAATCTCGATTCCTTTTTCCGTATAAGTCTCGATAGAATTTCAAACTTTTCAACGGAAATGTTGATAGCACTGTTGATTGTGAATTTTGCACGAATATTTAACATCGACTATTCAAAATAGATATCATCGTTCTTCAAAATGTTAATATATATCCATACATATAATAAAAAGGTAAAGAGATAAAATCTGTACATGAAA
The DNA here is from genome assembly GCA_014332785.1 of Antheraea mylitta. Taxonomy (NCBI): domain Eukaryota; kingdom Metazoa; phylum Arthropoda; class Insecta; order Lepidoptera; family Saturniidae; genus Antheraea; species Antheraea mylitta. Next base: position 913,901 of record JACEII010000018.1, on the reverse strand, counting down.
TATATTTATACAAAAATACTCTGACGTTGGTGGCCTTAGAATCAATGACAGGAAATATATATTCGTGATTTTTTTTAAATCTTGTCGATCTGTCTATCTGTTTGTCGTTTGTACGTACATCAAGTAAAACTACTGGACGTAATTTCACGAAATTTTATATAGTCTGGTGAAGCTGTTAGGACCTTGCTAGGTCAATAGCGTAGTCATTTCGAAAAAAAAAAAGGAATTTGATACGGTAGTAATTTCTAGACCGATGTAATATCTAATATATATTTTTCCTACATATGTATATTAGTATACATGTATATATTACTTATAATAAAACATTACAGAAGCGAAATTAGTACATTAAATATATTTGAGAAAAATACTCTGGGGGCTTTATGATTGATGGCTGAAAACATTAACATGGCTTTCATTGTTTATTTTTACACGTATCACAACAGATCCAACTTAACCGATTTTAATGAAATTTGATAAGGTACTAGGTATATACTTGGTATGGTAATATCTGTGATCAAAACTGATTTGAGATTACTTCCATCAAAATCGCACCGGTCTTTTACAAAATCAAGCTTATCTAAGTTTTTGCAGGAATACATTTTATCATCAAGGACATACTCAATGGCCAGGCTTAAGATGCTGAATACAACTTTAGAATAATAACACTCAAAGTAGATAATTAACAAGCTTAGTAGCGCAGTCTGTAAGCCCTAGTGTAGAGACGAGAGGTCGACTCCATCTCCATCCAAGGCGAACTCACTTGTGATGACCTCAAGGTCACAACATTAATTGAACTTATACTGTACTCTTACTTACTGTATCATGTAATCGATTGGGGATATTACACGATAATCTGCAACATATTTTAATTAATTACTAGTGGGCGCCCAGTGGTCGACATTCGACCATAGGTAATTGATTTTTTGAAGTTTGAACTTTATTAAAGTTATTTTGTCAAAGGGTATAACTTCTATAATCAAACGATTTCATCATGGCTACTCAGTTATTTGCCATTTTCCATGATATTTATTATATAATCATTAAAAAATCTTTGTGTAAATGAAAATTAATTATAAATTGGAAACAAAAACCACGTGGTAAAGCTCAAATTTTAACCAAACATAATTTTACGAAAATAAAGAAATTCATCGCACCCTATGACACAATTTTCAATTAATTTTACACGACACCACGGGGTGATATTTCTGGATGATATTGAATTAAATGTTGTCTGTTAATTATGAGAAATAGTGATATGCCCAGTATCATCGTTTGGAAAAGTAATGGATACACAATACAATCAAATGGTGAATCCAAGACAAAGACGTTTTAATACTACCATTAGCTTTTGAAAATAAATTCTTTTTTGTTGATACATGTGGTTGAATTGCAACATTGTAACCGCGAAGGTCTTCCGATAATAAATATATGGAGGAGTTGTTGAGGCGTGTATGCTTGGTACACACATACGTTTCAACAACTCATACATATAAGAATAGTTAGCTAGGTTAGCTAAGATATATCGCGATTTTGCATGCAACAGGCAACAGCCAAGCCGAGGTGTGCCGTGCACCCTTGAGCTGGTTGCCAAAATAAAGTCGGCAGAGTGCCTTAAGCGCTCGCCTTAGTAGTCCGGTGAAGCTGTTAAGAACTTGCTGGGTCAATAGCGTAGTCATTTCGGAAAAATTAACCGCGAAGGTCTAAGTCATGAATTACTTTTATGAACAAGATTCTTATTTTGATTATACAAAGTATTATTTGGCTCATTTTTTTATTAATTCATCATATGAAGTGAGTTCAACATAAAAAATAATAAACATTACAATAAAAGTTATATGTTATAATATAATTGTTGAATGTAGGATAAAAATGGTAATTGGAACGTAAGAGTTAAAGAATACATACAGTCGAGCATAGCAACCTCCTTCATAACCTCTTTTGAACTTCGTAATTATTGACGGCTGTCAAAATGTTTTTTATATTTACATGTGTGTATATGTTGTGTAAAATTCGAGTAGTAGTGTGAGTAGTGCATATTTTAATTAATTTAATGTACTTCTAATGCTTTTTATATGAAATAAACAGCTTTCTGCACTTCTCCGCCATATAAACTTTAACTATGCCAAATTTCAAGTTCACCCGTTGACAGGAAATAAGCTAAAAAGGGATACAAAAAATTTGCTTCACGTATTAATATATAGATATATCTTTTTCTATATTTACAATCACATATCACCAGTTTCCATCGCCGTAAGATTCAACCGTAATCTAAGGGAACGCGTTTTGAATTCTTTTCGTTGTTTTAATTACTAATATTTCGGTTTCTCTCTCGCTTTCTCTCTCTAGTTTCAAATTAACTATTTCAAAGTACACACCTCGCATAAATAAAATCAATCGTTTTTTTTGCAGAGAGACGTGGTAGCGGCCGATCAATTCTAAGTGGGAGTGCAAAGTAACGTCCTCTATAATATTTAATGATGGATTTCCGCAAAGTAACGCGTTCTTCAATGAAACAGATAAATTTATCCCGTTTTTATTTGTACACTTTATCTCATTTCATTGAACCAAAACGAAAAATCGGTCTCGAAAATTTGTGTATCGCCTCTGATACAATAAAAGGAACGTACAAGCGAACCGTATCGAATATTAAAACCTTTAATTACGTTCCCCGATCGTATATACAAAAATTAAAATAATTATTGGAAAGAACGAAACACGTTACAATCGAACCGGCAATTAGGGATAATTTTTTGTTGTTTGTGTTTTCTGGGAAGTCTCTTGTTTGTACAGAAACACGTGGGAGACCCGGCCGTGTCGTCTTTTGAGTGCCGTTTGGATGCATGCGTCGACCCCGGGTTAAATTAACCGGAAACTTGGGGAGAATCGTTAAGATTCGATGCGTGTTCGTTGGAGACACAATGGAAGTTAATTTTACCACCGTGATGCAACTGCTGCCTCCCGGAACTGATACATGTGTTACTACTGCTACACACAGAAGAACATACAAGTAAGACTGTAAGTTAAGCGAATATTTGAATTAACAGATTATTCGTCGGCGAATCAAAAAATGAATGCGATTCAAAAGTTTTAGAAGTGAATGTACAAAATTTTGAACAATTCCAACTCGATATTCGTATCGAATAATTGGCGTTCGATATGTTCGCGCATTCGAACATTCTTAAATTGAACTTTAATGAGATAAATTGTTATAAAATAATGTTGACACTGGCAAATGCTACTACGATTCCAAGAAAATTAAAAAGATGGCATACTTATTTCTAGGTTTATTTATAATATACATATACGCGTCTTTACATTTCGAAATTAGCTAAATCCAATTTAAATAGGTCATATAACATGTTTTAAGATTTTTTAAGATTCCGACTTTTAATATAAACTTACACCTCATGAAGTTTTTAGTTTTTTTAATTATTGTCATATTTTACATGTACAAAATTTGAAGATTTTAAAAAATAACGTAAAATATTAGAAACGGCCAAAATTCGATTTAGCTTAATTCGAAATGTAACACCACATATATTATTATTCAAAACAGAATGATTTTGCCAATAGTACGTAGTTTTCAAATTCTAAAACTACGTTTTATGTATTCTACATCTTAGTTAAATTAAATGTTTATATATTATCGTATTAATATTTTAATAATTAAGTTATGAAGAGTTGTGACGTAAGTTCTTCAAGTATTCAAGTTTGCAAATGAAGTAATTTTATAAATAAGGACCAACAAACAAGATTCATATGATTAGTGTTATAAATCTCAACGGCGGTAATATCTTAATACTTTTCTTAAAATATTATTCCAGTAAAATGGATTAAATATTTTAGTAATCATATTTTCGTTCCATTATTGGATGAAAATATTTCTATTCTTGATATCTATCTTTTACACAAATAATAAGAATGGAAATTAAATCATTTTTAGAAATGTCTGTCTGTCTCTCTGTTCGTGGGAACACGCATCACTGCTAAAGTACTGCGGTCACGATAAAACCTTACAAAGAAAACCATAAAGCATATCCTCGGGTAATATATAGTCTTGGTTTTATTAAAATCGATTCACTCTACCAATAGTTATTGTACTTTTAATGACGACGCGACTTAAGTATGAGAGAAAAGTAGATAAAATAATTAGACTTAATACATTCAGATGATTTTATTAGTCACTGTATATTAGGTTCCATGCGGACGAAGTCGCAGGCATAGCTAGTTGGAAAATATAAATATTACATCGCATTATAATCAAATTACATCATTCTAAAAGAACATTTGTCTTCTAGTGACCATATACAATGAATCGAGAAACCTATAAATAGGGTATTATACCCTAACAATACATTATACTAACATTGTATAAAAACAACATATGCTAATAAGCTATATATCATCACGCTAAGGCCAATAGGAGGGGAGCACCAATGAAGAATGTTACAAAATCGGATTTTTTTTTCGTTTTGAGCTTCCGCTGTCTGTTAGCCTTAGACCAAAGTATTTATTCCACGCGGCTTCGTCGTGGGTAAAAGCGAGCTTTATATAGATCCTAACATGGTAACTAATGTAATGAAGTAAACAATTGTTTGTAAAAGGTATTACTAAAAAAACGACTGTACCGTAATTCGTAACTTTTTTGAATTACGTAAATTACATATGAAATATATACCATGTAATGTTTAAAAAGCTTTGTTAAATAATCACCTAAACAATAATTAAGTATATCACATGAGCGGAGCAATGGGTAATATTAGTATGCATCAAACTATTTACATTACTTTAAAAATCCAGCTTATTGCAATATTTAATTTACTACCTATCTCAGTACTCAGTAGTAGGTGGTAGAGCCCCGCTGAAGCTATTTTTGGTTTCAACATGAATGGGTCGGCTCCTCCGGGGTAGTACCACCCCTCTCACAGATAACTGACGTGAAATAACAGTGCTTGCATTGTTGTGTTTCGTTCGGTCAGTGAGAGAGCCGGAGGCCCACGTCCCTTCCTCTATCCTGCTTTCCCTTTCCTTCCCCTCCCCATTCTCCCATATACAGGCTGGCAACGCACTTGCGACGTCCCTGATGTCGCTAGTGTCTATGGACGGTGGTGATCACTTAACATCAGGTGACCCACCAGTTCGTTTGCCTCCTTTGATATTATAAAAAAAAAAAAAAAATAAACGAGTCAAACCGATTGGACCGGATTGCCCATTACTTGAAAAATGAATGGGAAAAAATTGTCACCGGCAGCATACAATGTTATCAACAAAACAGGTCCCGATCGAAAACCTAACAGATACACAACAATACGAGAAATGACGATGCAGTTTTGATACGAATATAAAAACCCAGTCAGTATGCAACTTCGACAAACTATAAAAAAAAAAACTCTGAGAATAATAGTAGAGATGTAAATTACGTAAAACTGAATATAAACGGGCGGGGCAAAGCATCTTTTGATAGTATAATGGGCACGGACCGTGTTTTCAATGGTGTTGCCAGAGACATATAAAAAAGCAGACAATAATATCAATGGATAAATTATCTCTTTATTATCGTATCGTATTTAATTGTATTTAAGTTTTTATTCTGTGAAAACGGCATTGGATAGCGCTCGTGCCTTCTAATTTTACTTCTATACTAGTTTGCAATAAATTATACCAATTAGAAACTTAAATATGAAAAAGCCTATTCTAAGTTTCAATTATATAACCTAATATCCTGGGAACTGAATCAGGACTATCGGTGAAGGAAAAATTCGTGATGATACTATAGCATAACGATAGGACTTCTGTTAAGTCCGCCTAACATATGTTGATGTGTTGAGGTAGCTATACTTGAGAGCCGCACCTCTCTTACACCATTTAACATTTTACCATCTTATACCACAACCTTATTTAACATCAGATGAGATTGTGGTTAACGTATGAAAATAACATTTTCATTTAATATATGATTTCCTACAAAGGACTATTAAATAAACTACTAAAATGCGTAAAAAGCGACGGAGCTGGCAACACTACAACGCTTGATGTTCGTCGTGTCACGCGGGTGGTCCGCGATTGGTCTATATATATTTTTTTGTACTATTTGCCACCACTATTTGTTGATTTATGTTTGTTTAACACGAAGGTGTTCGAACTACAGGGTGATTTGTTTACTCTTTAATGGGTATCCCATATTCAACAAAAAAAAAAAAAACACTCAAAAATTCCAAAGTTAAGAATTATTACCGTAATAAATTAATTTAAGGAACCTTTCACAGGATCGGCTTGTTTACAATCATTAGGCTCGTCGATAAAATGTATGTAAATAAGGAAAATTCATTGCTTCATTCAATGAATCGACTATAAATAAAGTATAAAATGAATCATACTTAACGCAAATAGAAGTTAACTATTGATTTGTATGTATTAACTGAATTAATTTAATTAGAAGGTTAAGAGAAATAGTTCTATTTATCGCAGCAAGGTTCAATTTATATGGAACAATGCAGCGGTTTTTTTTTTACGAAATGACTACGCTATTGACCCAGCAAGGTCTTAACAGCTTCACCGGACAACGAATGCAGCGGCCAAAAATTTGAACTACTCTTTAACAGCACCCAGAGAGCACGTGCAGGGGAATGAGAGATACACTTCCTGCGAACGCGAATAACATCATAACACGATGGCGACAATTAAAAAAACATGTAATTTGAGCACCAGTACCATTTTAATACTAAAACCAAAACAATAACTATAAAATAGTCGTGTTATATGGATCTCACTGCTGTGAGTTGCCAACGAAACGGATGAGAAAAGATTACATGTGACAGAGATGCGAATATTAAAATGTATATGTAGTTTTTTTTATGTCATAGGAGGCAAATGAACAGGTGGGTCACCTGATGTTAAGTGATCACCACCGTCCACCACCATCATCCATAGATACCAGCAACACCAGAGGAGTCGCAAGGGTGTTGCAAGCCTGTGTTGGTGGGGATGGGGGAGAGGGAAGAGAGGATGAGAAGGGGAGGGGAAGGTGGGTCTCTGGCGCTCTCACTGACCGAACGAAACGCAACAATGTAAGCACTGTTACTTCACGTCGGTTTTCTGTGAAAGCGTGGTACCACCCTGGACGAGCCGACCCATTTATGCTGAAACCACATTCAGTTTCAGCGTAGCTATACCAATATTTTTTTTTTCGAAATGAGAACGCCGTTTACCAGGAAAGGTCTTCACAGTTTCACCGAACTATGATTATACCACTATAAAAAGTGTAGTGTATCTAGAATGGATAAGATTAAGTATGACTACATCAGAGGAAGTTGTAAATAGCACCAGTGATAGAGAAGTTCAGGAGTATTAAGTTAGCATGGTACGGGGATATTATGTCACCCGATTAGGCCTCCCACGGCAGCGGCTCAAGCCTAGGTTCGATCCCTCGGTAGGGAGCCCCTTGAGTGCGTCGCTTGCGCGATACGGTGACACACAAATATACATCACCGCTACAACACACATGATCACCCCCACACACGTGCACGCCTACGCTTACACATGAAAGTGGAAGGGTTTACTTTTTTTCCCTTATCGTACTGAAAAACTCTCAATTTTCCGATAATAAATATATGGGGGAGTTGTTGAGGCGTGTATGCTTGGTACACATATACGTTTCAACAACTCATCATATATGAATAGTTAGCTAGGTTAGCTAAGATAGGTCGCGATTTTGCATGCAGCAGGCAACAGCCAAGCCGAGGTGTGCCGTGCAACTTTGAGCTGGTTGCCAAAATAAAATCGGCTGAGTGCCTTAAGCGCTCGCCTTAGTAGTCCGGTGAAGCTGTTAAGACCTTGCTGGGTCAATAGCGTAGTCATTTGGAAAAAAAGGATAATATGAGAAGAGATAAAAGTTATGTAACAATAAAAGTTGTGAGTATAAAAGTAGTGGGATATAGGAGTAGAGGAAGACCGAAAAAGGCGTGAATAGATTGTGCGAAGAATGATCTGTGTAAAGGGTGCGAATATTGAGATGACATTTGAGAGGGGAGAGTGGAAAAGGAAAACATGCTGTGCACTCCTTACTTAGCCGGGATAAGGGTAAGAAGATAACGACAATATATTATAATATAGTCACCTTAATATACTATTAAAAATTTACAAGTATAATATGAGGTTCCTAAGTATTTTACCGATTTACTGAATAATAAATTCACGAATTACGTTGACAAGTTTTATTATTGAGAGATCGTGTTACAAGCAAATCACTAGCCAAAAATATTCACAAATACGATCTAGTTTATTGATGATTCCTCTCGATAAGTAGGATGGTTTTCCAAATTGTTGTAGATTACTTTGATGAATATTGTAACTAATGAGACATCTAGTTGTCGAAAAACGACTATTATTCATTATTTTTTCTGTAAAAATATTACAGAAAAACAGGAACTTATTTTCAAAGCTCATCAAAATCTAGTAAATAGAAAAAACTATTGGAAATTGGTTGAGAACCACAAGAGGAAGACATTCGTAAATAGTTTCCTCTGCCTTTTTACATATAGACTATCCATAAGTTAAATAATAGCGTATTAGACATTAACACATCAAACTGTGTTATTTACTTACATTTCTATGCACTATTAAAAAGGTAACACGTTACGTAAGCATTTTAAGTTTTAAATGTAATCGTTACACAGCGGTAACCTAAATCTGAAAAGAAAAAAAAAACCTATGCAATAATAAAATCACCATAAGTAGAATGAATAACAAAAATAATCATTAATATGTAATTAGAAAATAGTTTGAAGTTAAAACCAATGTTAGACTAAAATACACAATTAATCACTTTACTCAAATTCAATGACCGGTTTTAATTTAAAATGACGTCCAACAACGCATCCCTAGTACTTAACACGAAATAAAAAAAATCACTAAACGTTATTATATTTAGACATTAACTGTCAGTCACGTCCCTTTTTTAAAGCGCGTAGTTAGAACGAATGATTTCACAACAAATCGTTCCCATTCACTCATCGCTTCGGCGACCCTTTGCTCTAATTGAACGAATTATCATCAATTTATATCGGTCGCTTGCTCACTCGCGGTTATCTTATGAACAAATAAAACTATTTCGTTTAGTTTATCTTTAAATTTGATTTCGACCGGTTAAAGTTGAACTCTACTCATTACGCTACAAATTGTTAGTATTTATTATACTATATACAAATGATTTTTTTTTCTCGAACTGACTATGCTATTGGGCTTAATTCTTTGGCCTTTACAGCTTCACCGGACTACAATACAAATGATCATTAGATTTTATCTTTGGAAAAAAAAAAACAATGATTGAGAATGGAAACCATCTTTACCTAATATACATTTTTAGATTGATTAAATACTTTACAAATATAAAAAGATGATAATAAATGAATGAATAGATATGAAGACATCCACACAGATTTTTTTTTCGAACTATATATTGGCTGTTAGTCTTACGCGCCTACACAGATTCACTACAACTTTTTGGCGAGCGCTTACTCTAAGATGTATGGCAACAAAAACAAGCCCTGAAGTGGTCGAAACTTGGCTGGGGTGTTGCCTAGGAAGCAACAATCATGAACCAAGTTAGCTAAGCTAATCATAAGTATGAACGTCAGTGAAACTCGCAACAGATCTTCACATGAATCCCACTAACTTGTAGATACATTTCGAGTCTGACAATTTTAACTTTCATTCAACTATTTCTATAAACACCCAGATACAGACCTGACAATTAAACTCGTCACACAAAAATTCGAACCCGAGACTTCTCGGTTCAATAGTAAGATTAATCCTTCGGCTAATTTTTGAAAAGCGGATCATGTTTTTAATAATTTTCCTTATATTTCAGGACTTTTTTATTAAATTTCATGGTTTAGTGAAAAAAGGTTCGTACAAATAAAAAAACTATAATTTAAAAATACATTACAAATTTGTTATTCTTCAAAGTTTTGTGATAAATTATTTTTGACTTATTCTGCCAAAAGTCTGTTGACATGTGCCTCTTTACGGTATTGGTCAGGCCATGGGTTAACTAACACTAACACCATTGTATGTATACTAATAATGTATGTTATAGCTTAGATCTACAATTATACGATAAACGACTGTTACAAAATATTACTAACTGGTAACTGGTACATCTAAAGACGTGTAAACAGCAAAGACAAAAATTACCCAAATCTGACGTAATTCATAAAGAAGATTCCAAACACACGAACTAATTTTGTGAGATGTAACAATAATTAATTCATTTTAAGATTTTTATCTTATTATAACCGCGTTTTAATTAAGGGATCGCTTCTTTGTAACTTGATAACTCAATTTGAGATTTTTTTATTAATTGAAACGTAAATTCACGATTATAATTTGTTAACGTTTTAATTAGCACTTGAGAGAATTTGCGTTTTTAGATACTTCAAATAGACGATGGAAATGATGTTTTGAAAACTGTTATCCTCTAGAATCTCTATCTCTTACTCAGATGTGGTTAAAATCCATAGTAATTTAATCTTTTAATTTAATATTCTATTTTGATTAGATTCGATGCACCCAAAGGTTATGTGACATTTAATTAGACGGTTTCGAACTTAACTTTTTCTTAAGAAGGAACTTACATTTTTCATGAATCGCTACAGGTTAGAGACACAATTTCATGTCCAATAGTGATAATGTAGCCAAAAATAACGCTATGATTAATACAGTAAGGCATCTACATAATACATCGACTTCTAAAGTATTACATTTTAGCAACGATATACTTAGAAACAATATAGACTTATATTTTGACTCTTAGGCCATTTTCACTGGATTGTTAATTAAAAACATAAACGATTGAAGAAAAGAGTGAATTATAAATAACTGATTAATAACCATGGTGAGTGATCGTGATTACGTCTTTTGGTTTGTTTATAATTATCACCATTCATGTTATTTTTTGAACTGACTACGGTATTCGCCTGGCAAGTCCAACTTCACTAGTTTAAAAAATACACATATTTACCAAAGTTACCAAACCATAAAGATCATAATACTGAAATATATTTTATGAAGCCGACAAAAATGCTTTGATAATGTTTTATTGAACCTACAATATTTATTATTATCCTGTCAGATTCATTGGTTCGATTCGTAACATGGCTCTGAATTCATGAAATTATTTTGTCAATCGTATGCGAATTACTTTGATAGATATAGAAGGTTAGATTTTACGGTTCAATATTTCGTCAAAGGTACATAGAATTTCTGGTATAAAAATAGATACATAACTTGATGACAAAATGGAATAAAAAGGAGTCGTTACATACGTGCAGCCCTAATATCCTGAAAGTAGAATCCGGAAACGACAGAATTTGACTTTTACGGATTAATTAGGAGAAAATACTGATCGAAGTAAATAATATTTAAAATCGCACAGAAGTGACGTAAAAACAGATTCAAAAGATAAAAATTAGGTAAACTCGAAAATAACTGTGTCACAGCTTACCGAGTAATATACGAAATAATCCTGAACTCTTCGAATTTTGAAATTTTAAAAACTACCGCTCATATCGCGTCTTCAAATAATTCACAATATCAGTGCAATAATATATAGAACTCGTATACAATACAAAAACACTTACGTTGATCGAAGAAACAGCTATCCAGTCCATTCATAACGTTATAAACAACTTCATAGTGCACAACAAAACACAATTATTAAATAACGTTCACTAGTGGCGTCACACTGCAAAACAAATCACTACGTATGTACGCTTATACACAACGTCTGGGCGGGTGCTCGGGATCACAGCAACAAACCTTTGTAATAGGTATTGCCGATGCGGCGGTCGGCGCGCGACTGGCGTGCGCAAGTAACTGGGGGACGGCCGGGGGGTATCATTCCAGAGGGGGTGCGTTCGTTCGGAATTCACTTCCCACGTGCTCTCGCACGCCGTCCTTTTCTTGCCGGACGGGTTAACTTTTTAAAACGGCTAAAGCACGGGTCCGCGGACGCATCGATACGCCCGGGAGCGCTTAAAAAAACGTTATTTATATTAATCGCTGCTAATAATAACGCGAATAATGTTTCGAAGTGCGTTCGTTGTTTTTTTTTCGCGCTAAGTAACGTTGCGCGATAAGTGGTAGGAAGGCTTATTTGTTTTCGCATTTCCGATACGCCTGTGCTGTTTTAATGTTTCCTGTTGAAGTGTTACTGTTTAATTCAAGTACAGATTGAGTTTTCATCTTTCAGCGCTTTTATGAAGTTAGCTAGAATGTTGAGAGTAACAAGTTCATTATTTATCGAGTTTATAGTTTACTAGCCTCTGCCCGCGACTTCGTTCGCTTTTTTTCTTTTTTTCGATCTGATTACGCTATTGACCCAGCAAGATCTTAACAGCTTCACCGGACTATGACTTCGTTCACGTGGAATAGTTACTTTGGGCTAACACTAATACGCAGCGGAAGCGGAAGAGGAAAAAAAATCCCGATTTTTAAACATTCTTTGTTGGTGCTCCATTCCTATTGGTCTTAGCGTGATGATATATAGCCTATAAACATCTCCGATAAATGAGCTATATAAAATTGAAAGATTTTTTAAAATCTGACCGGTAGTTCCTGAGATTACCCCCTACAACGTCACAAACTCATAAACTTTACCTCTTTATAATATTAGTATAGTTTTAGAAAACTAATATTGTTGGCCTAGCGAACAAATGAAAAACGTTGTTTACAAGGTCCTTAGGTTCTGATGGGTTTTAAATGCAGTCATTACATGCATTATCATTGTTACATATGATAGCAGAGTTCTAACTTCGTGACATCATCCAAATTGTATTCTGACAAAATAATCTACACGAGCTAACCTAAAAATGTAGATAATATAAACAAAAAATCGTCTAGTTAATGCATTTCTCGGTGGTCGGCCGACGTTTGGCCTTATCTGCTTGTCACTCATCGGCAGGGTTTTATAACTTTTACTTGGAGTATTCCAGTCGGATGCTCGTTGACTCACCGATGAGAGATTCGATTTTGTTTTACCACCCGTATGAGTTATATTTTTAACTGAAAGTTTATTGTTTTCTTTAGTACATAAATATAATTAACTCCATAAATATTTTAGACTGTATTAAATATTAATAGAAATGAAAGATAAATCACGATATGTTTATAAATATCCAAAACATCTGCTCTGATTTTTAAGACATAGATCTCAAAATGGCCGATCATGTATACCATTATTTTTTATTTTACGATATCGTAATTTGTAAATTACATGGGTTACTAGAAAAAAGTTCGTACAAATGAAAAAATAATTGAACTATCACATTTTACAGAAAATTATGATTTTAGGGCATATAACTTGTTGTTTTTCAATGTTTTGTAATAAATCCCATTTTTTTTAAAGTTATTCTGCCAACAGTTGTTGTTCATGAGGTCTACCTTCATGTGTATAGACCTTAAAACTTTATGGTTTTGGACAGTCCAAGGGTTAATATTACGAAAGATTGTCTTTTATCTCAAACTGTCTACGCTATTGACCTAGCAAGGCCTTAACAGCTAACCGACGAATGATTGTGTTTGTAAAATCATGTCTGAAATAGAACATCTCTTTCAATGGACAATAACCCGACGTCACGACACCCTTGGAAGACATAACCCCACACAACCGCGTCCGGAGTATCCATTAGAATTCCTCAGTACTGTGTGAAACACATTACCGAGCGTATAATCTAATAAATAAAGTTGGGACATGTGACTAACGGTTAAAGGGTTAACTAGACGTTGTATCGCTTTACGTTTTACTTGCCATCATTCAAAACATATATTTATTATACGTTATAATATTAAAGTAACCAAGAATAATTATAGTTTATTTTATATCCATATATTGAAACTTTTATGGTTCGTTTAGGGAAAAAAATTGTACTTACGCGTTACGCGTTACGGGTTACCGTTGCTATATTAAACATTACTATAGTAATACTTGGCATAGTTACATGGTTAGTCTTCATTTTTTGTCGAATTTGACGCATATGTGTTAACTAGTTATTTACAGTAAATAAAAACACGAAGATGACATTCTAATTTTTGGTTGTCATGTACTGTGTTTGTAAATAATTGTCATAATCATATTTCTGAGAGACTAATTCCTAATACAAATTGCTTGTACTTAAGGTTAATTGTTTTATTTTGAGTCCAATTTTATTTTACTATTCAATGAACTTGTATTTTTATATGTAATAATTGATATAAAAAAATATAAATATGCAAAAACTAATACATTGGGGAAAAATCCTAATAAGTACATAATTTAAATTATATGAAATAGATTGTCCCTGAGGTTATGTTCACATACACCTATATCATTGCATATATTTTAATTGTAAGTATTAAATCAAATTTAAATAATTATATTGTTTAATTGCAAATTTTACATACAAACCAAATATGTCTTATTTCACCAGCGAATAGACACTGATGCACGCATTTATTTTTTTTACTTCAACAATTTATGTCCTATCACCTTTTTACGAACTGACTACGCTATTGATTCAGGTTAGGGTGTACGAAGGTCTTAGCTTCACCGGACTATTTAACTTATCACTCGTTTTGATAGTAGTCTTTGCGGTGTGAAATCATATTATTTTAATTATTTATCACCTTTAAAACGGTGTTGTGATAGCGTACCACTAGAAGTCACTTTGCGCTAATAATACTGGCACTTTATAAAATAACTGCTTAAATTTCTAGTAACCATTTTAAACATCTTTTGAGTTAGGCCATAAAACGACAGCTTTCGAAACTGCAACATCAGGTGGGTAAAGTTGGAAATAATTTTACCAACATAATATAAAACTCAAGTGAAGCACTTAAATTAAGGTACATTTGTTAGTGAATTGTTTTTTTTTTATTTTACTCTAGTTGGTGCCTGCGACTTTGATCTAATGAATTGTGTGCTTGTTATAAATAATTATGGCCTGTGTTTTTTTAATAGTAATTTCCCCCCTACTTTTTACACTTTAAAACAACTTCTTCCACAAATGTTTTACCTAATTTACTTTTTTTTTCTTTGACGACTAGTGTTTACTCGCCACACAATAGTATAAGTAATGGTACGTTAAGCAAATACAACTTCGCCGCCCTGGTAATAAAAGAAAACCCTTGACAAATTATATCCCTAAACCCTCTTCATGAATTTGTCTACTGGTGAAAATCGAATGAAAATCCGTTCGACACTTTTTGAGTTTATCGCGAACAGACAAACAGACAAACGTGGTATAGGACTTTGTTTTATAATATTTAATTATTATTAGTCTTATTCGATTCTATTTATAGGGTGCTGTAGGATGTAATTACTAGTTTACATCGAAAGTAATGGGAGGTAATTTTTTTTTTCGAAATGCCTACGCTATTGACCCATAGGTCTTAACAGCTTCACCGGACTACTAAGCCAAGCGCTTAAGGTACTCAGCCGATTTTATATTGGCAACCAGCTCAAGGCTGCACGGCACACCTCGGCTTGGCTATTGCCTGTTACATGCAAAATCGCGACCTATCTTAGATAACCTAGCTAACTATTCATATATGTATGAGTTGTTGAAAAGTATATGTGTACCAAGTATACACGCCTCAACAACTCCTCCATATATTTATTATCGGAAAATTAAGTTTTTCAGTTCGATAAGGGAAAAAAAGTAAACCCTTCCACTTTCATGTGTAAGCGTGTGGGCGTGCACGTGTGTGGGGGTGATCGTATCGCGCAAGCAACGCACTCAAGGGCTCCCTACCGAGGGATCGAACCTAGGCTTGAGCCGCTGCCGTGGGAGGCCTAATCGGGTGTGCGGGAGCGAAATTAACCCCCACCGGGAGAGAATTAGCTGCACACTTCTGATATACTGAAAATTATGTATATCGCCTATAGAATTAGTGGTTCCTACCATGATTATTCGAATAATCGAGACAAGTTCCCGAGTATTGTGTGTATTAAATGTTATAAAACTTATTTCAATTTTAACTTTCGTTAACGAGAGTAAATTTTGTAAAGTTGAAATTTTCCGTTTATATGTATTTACCTCTACATAATTGAATTTTAAATTGCTCAGAGTTTAGAGGACACGGGCTGTGTTTTTCAGGCTCACTTTTCAACGCACCTGTTTAGTTGGTAATTTAAACGTTTTGTTCAAACCCGGGTATATTTTCATCAACGTATTTTAGTGCTATTTTTAAATCGTTCGCAATTAATTAGTAAAGTAATTAATAATTTGTCACATTATTCAAGAACTAATAGTCGCCTGCGAGTTCATCTGCATTTTTATCATTATAAATCCTGATAAAACACATTGTTTCCTTGTAGTTTGTTTTTTTGTAACACATGTAAAAATAACTGCCAGATGTCGAAAGTATTTTTGTAAAGTTATTTTGTTATTTCTAAACAATCTTTTAGATTGTTACTGCCATTATCGAATGGTTTTGTGATAATTTCAATGTTCTAACAAGCAAAGTGGTTTCCTTGTTAGAATTTTGTTTGGAGTTCTTGTGGCATCTTAGAATTCATGCTGCATTGCATGATTTGCCATCCACTTCACTTGTGCACAATAACCGAACTATATTACGTAACACGTCACTGATATTACAAAATATAGAGTCAAATAACACAAAATTATGAATAAAATATAAAATCCTTTGCATGACATATTAAAATTCCGCAAAAGACTTCGCACTTGAGACCGGGTCCTTCCAGGTATAGTAGTATCTAGTGACAAAGAAGTTGAGGAGTAACTGATTAAACCCATATCATATGGGTGTATATCTGAGGGAAGATAAACTCATGTAACTAAAACAGTTTTGAGTATGCATGGGTGATGGATATGAGAATAGAAGAAGGCCGACAAAGATGTAAATTGATTGCGTGAAAATTGATATATACATAAAAGGTGTGAATACTGAGATGACATCAGAGTGGAAGAAAAAGAAAACATGTTGTGCCGACCATATTAGGCAGGATAAGGTTAAGAAGATTATGGTGATGACCATCTTAGATCGCATTGTCGTTAAACACCAGATGATTGTGCTAAAACACTAAGAGCCTATAGAGTATAAAAATCGCAAGCAAAAGCTGGTAACAGATATTTATGTAAGTATGTAAAGTTAAAATGATATTATCTCGACACACGCGATGCTGTCGATCGATCTATGTTCTAATTACGTTCACCCGTGCACCGAATTGTCATCCCCAAAAGGCGAGGGTCCCGGGGGATGGCCCTACATTGCTTAGAATTAAGTTATTGTCAAGTTTATTGCACTAATGCTTGGGGTTAGCTCCGGCCATGTGTGACACGCGCTTTGTCTATACATATGCAAAATTTTCAACGATCGCGCTGTGTTTAAGTATTTACGATGGTAACTGTGTTTATTTGTAGACATTTGATTGCTATTAGATCTGTTCAGAATAAAATCGTATCACTTGACAATTGTCAACTGTGGCGTATAAACTGTTAGTTGGATATTGCGAAAACTTGTATTATTAATATTTTTTCGTATGTATATCATATTGCAATGCATTTTATAGAAATAACATTATGAATGGTCGTTGTGCGCGCATCACTCAAAAATTGCTAGATACATAGATTTTAATCATTTTTTCAAATTTTATTTCTTAGGCGTTTAGTTCTTATCTAAAAAAAATATTACGATATGTTAATTACATATACACTGTTAAGATACTACGACTTTTACAAGATCTGGGTATTCAGTAATGTATTTTACCGTGGAAAAATCTGGCAAGCGTTGTGCGTTTTATGATTTTTCTTCTGTACATAAAATATATTGTTTAAATATATTCTCTGTAATTGACACTTCTCTCTTTATGTCCACTAAAAACTATGTAGCGTTGATATATTTTGGATTATATGTATTTATGTTAAAAAGATAAACCCGATCAGGTTTCTTGCCGGTTCTTCTTGATATGCTGTTTGCCCGAACTGGTGTTGATTTTGACGTATATAAATTCCTTCTTAGGGCCTGAATTAAATAAATCTTTGATTTGATTTGATATAATTAATAAGCAACACAGACAAAACTGCGAGTATTAGGTAATCTCCGAAAAATACATATGAAAGTACCGAGTAGTAGTATTTAGTTTATATTAAAATTTTATAAATATTCCATACAATTCAATCTCTTTGAATTTATTGCATTCATAATTAGAAAATTAACAATTATATAGCTGGAATGGTTTATTCATTTGGACGTTTGGAGGCTGTCCAAATGTACGTACGATTCAGTATAGTAGTATTCGTTTAAGACGTAATGCTAAGAGTCGCAATTAAATCTTTTACTACACATTTATGTGTTCGTAATTCTTATATGGGCAGCTTCTTTAGTATACTTATTCGTTGTGGAATGCTGTAATTTTACACATCTGTAATAATTCGTAATTATGATTTTATTTGAAATGTAATTTAACCGAGATTTGTAAATTAAAACAGGTTAAAAGTTTGTTTAACATACATCGATGTCCGTACGTATATTGTTGAAAAATCTGTCAACGAAAACGATTACATGAATCGAAAACAAATCTTGTATACGTTATAAACCACGATTGCTAACACGAGATAGAACCGTGCAGCATGGTACCTCCCTAACATAGGCATTCATAGTTCGTTTCTTCTCGGTTCTCGCCGAGTAGTCCATCCACGTTGACCATCGGTGCCTCGTGTCGCATCACTTAGTCCGCTTACACTATTGTTTCGTTCTCTCTAACGCACTTTCTGATTATACTTGTATCAATCTTTCGGCTCCCATGGGTCGCAGTGTGTTATTAGATAACGTGTAATATTCGTCAGTAAATAACCCATAAAATACAAAAAGATTTTTTAATATTATTGCCAGTTCTAGAGATTAAATCCATCGAAAAAAAATAGTCTCTACAAAATGTTTCAAAATTGGGGTATTTTCCTTTTGAGAGCTTCTGCTGCGTGTTAGTTAACGCAAAGACAGTATTCCACGCAGATGAAATCGCGGGCAGAAGCTCGTATTATATAGAGATAACTAAGCTCCGAGGAATATCTGCCGGTTACTCTTATAAATTATGATTTTTTTACCAAGTAAGTAGCCACTTACATAGCTCATTAATTTAAATATCACAGTTAAAAATACAGCCCGCTTTCTAATGTAAACAGAAAATGCAAGTCGCATTGCAAACTCTGGTATTAATGTGAGCTGGCGAGTGCTTCACTAGAAAGGTAGATTTCCTTCTTACCGCTTGGAAAACTTTGCGTGCAAAATTTTCTGTATATTTATTGTGGTGTTATTTTTTAGTAAGTTTACAGTTTTATAATAAACTGTAGAAACTCTGCAGTGGTGATAAATAAAGTCTTTTGCCCGCGACTTCGTCCGCATGGAGTAGTTACTTTGGGCTAAAGTTAACACGCAGCAGACGCCCTCAAACAGAAAAAAAATGTATCACAAACGGTTACACTAAGTACCTTCATAAAAAACGCTTACGTATACTAATTTTTACAATGAATAGTTTATACAAGTTTAGAAGAAGGTTAATAAGAACATAAATCAATATCAAACTATTCTTTACAATCTCGTCGACTCTGAAATCCTAAAACATATCGATAAATAAATAATATTGTTAAGATTATTTCATGAAATATATTCAATTGCAAGTCCTAACTCACATAAAAAAAGTCAATAAATTAAGAAATTTGATATTCATTTCAGTAATTCAATACACATGAAAGATATTTCCATTTTATGAGAGAAAAACCGTACAATAAATTCATTGAAATACAAAATCAAATATCTAAGTTAGCTATAAAAGAATTTTTATTGTTCTGTGATATTTTAATTAAATCTTCAATTTCTATTGTCAAGTAATAGTAAAAAAAATCGCATGTATTATATTAATGGATATATATACCTAAAACTACGTTTGAACCAGTCTTTTGTTTTACAAAATCATTTTAATTTTGGCAAACAATCCTCCAGATTATAACCGCTATTTTGGAGTTGGTAACAATATATCTTTTAATAAATTCAATGTTCTAACAATATGGTGGTGCCCTTGTTAGAACTTGTCAAGGAGTTTTTGTGGCAAGTCAGAATCCAAGCTTCATGGTATTATTTTCCATTTATTTCACCTTCATACAATAACCGAAGTATATTACGTAAAACGCCATCAATATTACAAAATATAGAGCCGAATAAGACAACATTGTGAATAAGAATATAAAATCGAGTATATGACATTCCAGGATCCCGCTAAAATTCATCTACTATGGATATATAACATTTTGTCTATCGTTCTGTTGGTTTTACAAAACTTTTTTTTAATTTTCCGTAAATTCTAAATTAAAAAAGACGCATAAAGAAACTAAAGCTTTACTGCGAGAATTAGCAAAGCGAATTATTTTTAACATTTTTTTTAGTGTGGCAATCGCAGTCCTCGTTTCTTTACTTCTCTCGTCATTTTCGCTCGCGACACCGCACCGCGTGGACGTCACATGCAAATGTCGCGCGGTAAAATATTTATAAGAAATGCTACATCAAATTTTGCTCCCTACCTAGATTTTATTATGCGCTTTCGACGTGCTGCTGACATGCGCTTGATTGTATCCGCGAGTTTTAGAATATACATTTTCCTTGCGTGAACTTTATATCAACGTCTTGTGCAATATGTTATTCTGATAGATGAGATTTCTTATTTGAGAAATATTGTATATAGATTTTACTTGCAGTTCCTTTTAGTTTATGAAAACTATTTTAGTGAAGTGAAGTTTTAAAATTGAGCAACACGGTTTCTTATCACTGAACAGAAAGGTCTCGATAAAAGTTGGTTACAAAGATTTGTCCTCATTCATTATGGTTTGCTCTGTTATTTACTAATTTATTTTCATGACTTTTTTTTCTACTCCATAGCTTTTAACGCTTGACTTCAATAATAAATTACAATGTGGTCAAAGATGGTAAACACGCCAAACCTAGAGCGAGCTGGTTCTTAAGTGCAGCTGCCAGAACACACCAACAGATGTTTGACGATGGACTTTCAACTCGACAGTGGAAGCTAGCCAGGCTAACTTAGAAAAAGCCTTACCACCATGCTATGACCTGGCTTCCGAACACGCTATCAACTAAGCCATCATTGCTTCAAATTATTTATATTAAACATAATTCTATCGCAAGGCCTGGTCCAGAAATTAAAGCAGGCATACCTATACTAAAATCAATAATGGGATAGGATATCCTAAGTGATTGATTAATGTAGGAATATTGCGTTCATTTGTTACAGTATCCGGTGAGCTATTCAGACATGAATTATCCTCACGGATATTGTATACTTATGCAATATATCTCTATGATAACTGAAGAAAGAAACTGAGTTTATGCTGATTTTTTTTTCTGTTACCAGGCTTAGTGGGCGCTCAAGTGATTTCTAAGTACCCCTTTTTCTTGTCATCAAAATAAAACCATGCTTTTATGTAGTCCTATCAAGTTGTTAAGACCTTGCTGGGTCAATAGCTTAATCAGATCGAAAAAAAACATGCTTTTTTAATAAGCCCTCCCTCTCTTCCATGATGAAGTAAGAATTTATATAAGTATTTTTAATCCGTTCTAGTTTAGGGATCAATAGGGGAAACTCCCTATTGATTCATGGGCCGCTGTTAAAAAGTGTAGTAATATAGAATTTATAGTGTACAGAGGAATTAACTTATAGTGGTTCGCTAATAGGAATAGGACGGTGCTAGCCTAGAGGATAAGACCGCGCGCCTCATATGGCATTTCCCTTTTTTATATCATAGGAGGCAAGCGAAATGGCGGGTCACTTGATGTTAAGTGATCACTGCCGTCCATAGACACTAGCAACACCAAGGGAGTCGCAAGTGTGTTGCCAGCCTGTGTTTGGGTAAAAGGGGTGAAAGAGAGGGGTAAGGTGAGGGGCGGTGGGCCTGCGGCACTCTCACTGACCGAACGAAACGCAACAATGCAAGCACTGTTACTTCACGTCGGTTTTCTGTGAGGGGGTTGTATTATCCCAGGCGAGCCAACCCATTCATCATTTATCTGTAATCGCTTCAGCGTGGCTCTACCACCTACAAATATGTTATATCATCAAATAAAAGACCTGCTTCTCCCCTCTATTGCTAACTTAATATTGAATGACCCCTTAACGTGATGAATATACGGTGAGAAGAATGTCAACCAGCAGTTGTGTGGTGATCTGTAGTCAAACATATAGAATTCAAACCTTTTTAAAACAAAACATTGTAGTTGGTCCGATATGGTTTTCCAACCGCAATGATTCTAAGTTGAACAGTAAAAAATGTGGATAAGAAACCAGAGTTGCAAAGAACTAAAGTCATTAAAATTATCCGTCGTTACCGTCCGACAGGAGTAAGTTACTAATGTACTAAGAATGTTTGACCCACTACGCTTATCGTACGGACTGTCTGCTAAAGTTATTCGAATTTATGTCGGCGGGTATTTTTTATAATTCACCAAGAAAGTACATGATTTTTTTTTATGTCTATATAGTTGAACATTTGCTTACAAAACTAAAATCAGTGAGCACTTCCGCAAAGTTGCGTGCGCCGTGGGAAAATGTATATTTCTTGTACGGGGCAAAGTTTGTCTAAGTTGGTAGTTGCATCGTACGAGCAAAAGCGGGCTAATCTACAGTACATAAGCGATAGCGAGTTACATAATTAACATTTAATGTATGTAGTAATATATTTATTTATAAATTTATCATTACTTACATTTATTTTACGAAAACATCGTTTTTAAATATAGCTTTATTTAAACAGATAATGGAATCGAAATCAACAAAATTATATTGAATTTTGAATTTATTATAATAATCTCATTAATTTGTAGTTGCATTTTGGGATTAGTTAGTGTAATTAAAGAATTTTAGAATGTCGTGGAAAGTTAAAATTGTTGAATACTGTGGACAACTGATCACTATTGTATATCTCGTAATTTTGGATCTTGTTATATTGCACTGTCCTTCTAATATAGTTCAGTTTAGTTACATGACTGAGTATTATAAAAATGCAATTACGTATGTACGTACTTTCAAAAGGTAAAGTTTAATATTTTCAATAAACAATTTTTATTACGAAAACACATTTGTTAGTTTCTTAAACCGAAATATCGACACGTGTTTGGTTTTATTGTGAGTTTCATTCCTATAAAGACTCGTTTTACATATTATTTTACTAATTTTAGCGACAATTAAAAAGGTAAGGTTTAAATAAATGGAAATATAATTTTCTCCGCTCTCTTATCTAACACAATCATGAGGTTTACTGTCTCTTTTCTTTACAAAACTAGAACGGGTTCCGTTCAAAACATCCTAACTGAAACCCTTTTTAAACTTTGTACTGACAAAACAAAAGTTCCGCTTTTAAGCTTCACTGAGATTTTTTTTAAGAACGACAAAGTGACAGCTCTCTGTCTTGCGGTAAACAGTATAATCCGAAAGCAGCGGTGATCGTCGAAACTTCGTCCTACCTAGTATTGGTCATTGTGACAGTCACACTGACCTGACGACATATCTCTACACATCAAACGTAATTGTCCAGTTCTCGTCACAAGGAGTAAACATACTCGCCAAGAGATGATTTTTAAAGTTTATAATACGAAAATAATAAATCAAACAAACGTTCTAGACGGACTGAAAGAAAGCGTAAAACATTGATAAAAAATATTGACTCCATAGCCCACCGTGAGTGTTCTACTGTGGAAGCTAATATATGTAAATCAATTGAAGGCCCTTCAGAAAAGAATTTACTGGACTCTAATAACCAAACAACTTCAAGATGATGACAGCCATCTTTCAGGTAATGACTTTAGCCAAAGCATTAATAAAAGCAAAGTGTAAATTTAACTCTGGAAGTAGCAGCTTTTACAGTAGTCGTAAACTGTCGACGTTTGCGACGCCTTTTGTGGAATCTTTATAGTTAATTATCAGGGAACTTAAATTGTAGTATTACAGTAATTTAATTGTATAGTGGCCATGCATTTAATGCTTACGTACGGAGTAATTCAAATGTTACATTTACAAAAGTGGGTTCTATGGAATCCACGTCTACATAGTTTTATATACTGGCAAGGTTAAATATTTGGTGATAAGAGTGCCTAAGGACAACTGCGATAATTGACATGTGGAAATAGTTTAATCACTGTAGGATCTCATCACAGTTTTCTTTACTCAGGATTGAATAATCCCTTTCTGAGCACGTCTAGATGTAAAACTAAAACATTACCCTAAGTAAAGAGTTAGAAAGACAAATAAATAAAGATTTTTTTTTATACTACGTCGATAGCAAACAAGCATGCGGGCCGCCTGATGTAAAGCGGTCACCGCAGCCTATGGATGCTTGTAAAATCAGAAGTGTCACATGCGTGTTACCGACCCCTAGATAACCTATTTATTTTCCCTTTGAAGTACTTCATACTGTAGGCCCCAGGAAAAACTTCAGCAGGAAGCTCATTCCACAGTCGGATCGGATATTCTGGCTCTCTGGTAGAAGGCGAAATTTTGTTTCACTGGATCTCTAAATTAAAATGAGCTGGCTTACTATACTCGTTATTGACGATATACTTTCGTCGTCGAAAAATAAAAATATATACTATAGAATAACTATGTAAGGAAATAATTTCATGATCATAATCTAAAGAGATGTATCTATAATCAAGTATAATTGCTTAAACCAAACACCGATTAAACACTAATAAAGTAACATCAGTCCTCATTTACTCAGATACGAAAGTGATATAATCATATTCGATGGCTCGAGGCGTTCGCGCTTTGAACTGCGCGGCGTGTTTATTGTGGAGTGGTCCAGGGGAAGCGCTTTTATTGTTGCCGCCAATTAGACAGTAGTGTAATTGAATTTCTGGTTATGAGATTTTCATTATACACTAGCTGTGGCTGCAACTTCATCCGCCTGAAAGCTTATGTAAAATAATTGTGATTAATAAAGTCGACTGAATATATTAAGTTCATTTACTTGTCTACTTTTATCTCGTACTTAAGTCGCATCGTCATTAAACATACAGTAACTTATTATAGACTGAACCGATTTTAATGAGATAAAGACTAAATGTTACTCGAAGATATGCTTAATGATTCCCTTGAAAAGATTTTATCATCAACGCAGTATTTTAGCAGTGATACGTGTTCATATAAACTAACAGATATATATTTCTAAAAATGGTTGAAATGTATTTTAATACTTATTCCTAGACATCTGCAACATTTTTTTTTTACAAAAATCTAAGAAGTACAGACACATTAGACTTACATTCTTATTATATGTGTAGATGTATATATAACGCCATGACTGTTGAATTCACTACCGTCATATGTTCACTCACCATCAGACACTGTAATCACAACATTATGTAATAGCTTATTTTAATTGTTACATACATTAAATTATTTTTTATCTACAAAATTTTTATGGCTGTATAAAGACGACGACTTTTTGAATGTCGTTTTCTAACACTGCAGTTTTGTGTGTCATTGGGTGATAAACTTTTTTTTTGTTTTAAACAGTTTTTGCTGAAAATGTATATTGATTCATATACTTCCGTTCAAGTTTTCCTCAACCTTTTAATTACAGTTATGGGACAGGTGATAGAAAGCTACTTACATAATCAAATAACCTATCAATAAATTTTATTTCAATTAGTCGGTTTCAATAATCATTTCGGTGTAACAGACGGACGACTTGTCTATTTTTACACTGTCAGTCTAACTTTAATAGACCTCTATATATGTATGTGGGTTTCACATCGCACGCGAGTATACTTTTTCTAATTATCACATAGATTTCTGCTCCGCTAGTGGAGTTTCTTCCCTGTTTATCTGTACCTATGTTCTTTTTCACTGTACATTATAAATTCGGTCTTGAATGTAATTGATGGAAAGTGAAGCGAAAACGAAGTTCTAAGATTTTCAATTAACAACGACGTAGTAAAAATACCTTATTAATTATACAGTAGCTTTATTGATTAAAAAATACAAGTTTATTGCAATGTAAAGTTGATTTCAGACATACTGATTGTTGTAGTCTGGTGGAGCTATAAAGTCCTTATTAGGCTAATAGCGTAGTCGATTCGAAAAAAAGATACATTGATTATAAATTTTCTCGCCAGATGGTGGCTCTTTGAATATATTATTTACACTATACCTCTTTTATGTTCAATGCCAATTTATTTAATTCCTAATTAATGTCCAGTTTCTTACTACTTGTGACTTTGAAGAGCGGTAAAACCTTCGGAAATATTACTTTATAGCTACATCTGCTATATGTTAGTACTACGTACCTACTCTAACATGTTTAAACCAAAAAATGTGTGTCTAGTAAAACAGAGTATAATACGATGTATTTTTAAGGGATAACCTCGTTTGTAATAAGTTTTATTTAAGTTTGCGGTCCCGATTACTGTGGCTTTAATTAGGACATTTAATCAGTGACTGTTGGCAACGCTACATAATTGTCAACTTCTTAATATAAGAAGGCTGATTGTAAGTTTATTATTACAAATAGATAAAATTGGAAGCTACGTTCATATTCCTATCGGATTGAACCAGTTATCATCTGATACAATGTCCACTGGTCTAATCATACTAACGCAGTGAGTTTCACTTCTAATTTGACTTAAAAAATGTTCCAAGTTGCTTAAAGTTACAAACAGTTAAGCTAAAAGTTTATGGTTTAAAGAAAATTTTAAGTACCAAACATTTTAAATCGTAAAACATTTTCAACGAACGCAGTTCTCAAACTAAAAGCATAAAAAATATGGCGTAAAAAGCACCTTAAGTGTTGTATGTAGAAATTTATTAGTTAATGCGAAACTAGATTCTTTATATTTACTGAATTTATATTCACTAAATTTGGCATTGGACATTTTTTGAATATTTTAAACAGCACATATTCATTTAATCCAAATTTCAAAATTACAAACATCGCCTAACATTATTCTCAAAAATTTCATATGTTTATATTAATTACATTGTAGTAAGGAATAATAAAAAAATATTTCTAGGTGGTCTAGTGCTTTGGTCGGTGGAATATCATTTCGATGTCCGAAGGTTCGAACTCCGACATGTATCATTGAATTTTTCGGAATTCGTGTACATTTGTTAATTTAAATTGGTAACACTATCGGCTGACGGTAAAAGAAGACATCGTAAGAAAACCTGAACCTGAGAAATATTCTTGTAGTACCAGCGTATGTGGGAAAGAATACCACTGTTGGATTTCATGGAGTTTAAAATTGCCATTATGCTGTGAGCTGGCGTGGTGATTATGCCCATACGTTCCTTCGGGAAGAGGCTTATGGCCCTGTAGTGGGTCTGGTGAAGGAGTAAACCATTCTGAATTAGAAAGATATGCGTTAAATCTTACAATTAGCCTGAAGTGGCTTTTAACGTGTAAAAAAATCACTGAATCTTCAGTAATAAGATTTAAAAATGCCCCTAATGATAAATGAAGGAGAACTATCGACAGTTTTAACAACATTTTTATAGCCGTTTCCAGTGACTTTATTGCTTCTTAACTATTATTTATTTGCCTATAACGGATACTTTATTGTTAAACTCAGAGTTAACTATGGCGTAGGTTACTTTTCTATATGAAGAGTGATATATATACGTATTACATGCTGTTGTGGATTAAAAAAAAATCATAAGTGATTCTAATTCAAATAAAACTTATTTAAATTATAGCACATTAAAAAGCATGCTTGAATTTAAATTTTTCTTTGCAGGAGATAAATTGATGTTGATTTCACGTCTTGACATGGTAGTAAAGCGTGACCGAGTATATTGCGCTTGCGCGGTTTGCATCACGCTGGCGACACGTAATGAAGCGACTTGTGTACATCTAATACTAGCACCTAGCTGCGACTTCGTCCGCGTAGTAATAGTTATTCTGGGCTAACGCGAACACGCAGCAGAAGCTTTCAAAAGGAAAAATAATCTCGATTTTGAAACATTTTTCATCTGTGCTCAGCTCCTATTGGTCTTAGCGTGATGATATATATCATATAATTTTTGAAAATCAACATAGGTATATATATATATAGGTATAATCTATACTAATCTATACTAATATTATAAAGAGGTAAAGTTTATGAGTTTGTGAGTTTGTGACGTTGTAGGGGGTAATCTCAGGAACTACTGATCCGATTTGAGAAAATTCTTTCAATGTTATATAGATTCTTTATTGAGAATGGTTATAGGCTATATATCATCACGCTAAGGCCAATAGGAGCGGAGCACCAATGAAACATGTTTACAAATCGGGATTATTTTCTCTTGGTAGCTTCCGCTGCGCGTTAACGTTAGGCCAAAGCATCTATTCCACGCAAACGAAGTTGCAGGCAGAGGCTAGTATCATATACTTTTTGTTTCAGAAACGCGGCAAACTAAAAAATAAACAATGAGATGGGTTGTCATGACGTAGTCGGGTACATAGATCTGTACCATCTCGTTTGGTTACTGGATAAAAATCGAGCATTCCAGGAATGTGACATTCCTACTCATACCGGGTGTTAAATCTGATAAGTAATAGTTGCAGTCATATCGGACAAAATCTTCTTACTTC
>JACEII010000018.1:713113-870267 GCA_014332785.1 Antheraea mylitta | reverse complement strand
GAAGCAACGGTTAATAGCTAGTATAATTTTTTTTTTTTTTTTTTTTTATTGTAGCACGACAAAGTGACTGCACAATACCTGATGGTAAGCATAGTACAATCCAAAAACAGTGGCGACCACCGAGAGACAGATCATCCATCGTCGTTCACCGCTGTCATGCCGGCCATAATGACGAAAGTCACCTGGTACTGGATATGCACAGGCTGATCCCGAAACGCGACGCGCAAAAGCGGGTCACTATGACGGGCTTTTTCGCCATGTACATGGTGGTTGCGACCCAGTCGGGCTGTAAAACCCTACCACCCCGCTATCGCCATTGCCTCGTTCGTTATTCAGCAGGGTGCACCACGTGCAGGTGAGGTTGGCTTGGGTGTCTCAAGTCTTAAGATGTTACTCGACACCCCTTACACCCCAAAATTAAAATTATCTGAATTACTTTTTATGAGGTTAGCTATGTGCCAGTGAAAGTCTAGTGACAATTGGTCTTACCGTTTTGGAGATAGCACTGTGGTCGAAACCATGGTTAATTATGGTTAATTAATTGAAAGAAAGTCAATGAAAGTCTCGTGAAAATTGGTCTAACGGTTTTAGAGATAGCCATACGGGCGAAGCCACGTTTAACAGCTAGTATAAATTAAAATTGCTTGAATTACTTTTTATAAGGTCAGCTATCTGCCAATGAAAGTTTTGTAAAGATCGGTATAACTGTTTTGGAGATAGTGCTGCAGGCGAAGCCACGGTAAACAGCTAGTCAAAATTAAAATAGACTAAATTACTTTTTATACTGTGCGCTATTTGTTGGTAAAGTTTCATGAAAATATGTCTAACCGTTTTGGAGATAGCATTGCAGACGAAGCCGCGGTTAACACCTAGTCTAATTTAAAGTAGCCTAAGTAGCCAGCTGTAATTTCAGCGTCAGTGAAATTTCCGTCAAAATCCGTCCAGCCGTTTTGGAGATTACCCGGAACAAACAGACAGACAGACAGACCAACAAAAATTTTAAAAATTGCATTTTTTGTTATCAGAATCGTGTATACTTTCATACCAAATCAGTCGTTTTTTTATTTTGATATTACATATGGACACTTCATTTTTATTATATGTATACATTATCTAAACATGTTAACTATACAATTTAGAAGCTTGATTGCATCGACACGTGTTTCATGTTATCGCGTCGTTTTGTTTGAATCAGATTGCTTATATTCGTGATTCTAATTTCACAACCGTGTATATTCGATACATTTTTTAAACACTGCTAAATATTTGTTTGTTCTATGTAATGTATTTGTTGATTTTATTCAATGGAAACTGGTTTTCAATAACACAGATTAAATGAGAGTTATATATTGATTCTTATAGGTGATTATTTCCAAAATAGCTACCGAATATGGTAACACATTGTTATTTACATCAAGAACATATACATTAAAACCACCAAGAGTGTGGTGTAATTCTGTTAAAATTCCTTGTGATATAAAACAATAATTCAAACTTATGTTATAGGAGGCAAACCAAGAGGTGAGTCACCTGATGTCAAGTGATCACCGCAGTCCATAGACACTAGCAACACCAAGGGAGTCGCAATAGCTATGACAGCCTGTGTTTGGGGGAGGGGGGAAGGGGAGTGGAGGTGGGCCGTCGGCACTCTCACTGACCGAACGAAGTGCAACAATGCAAGCACTGTTATTTCATACGGTGTATCTGTGGGTCGGGTGTTAGTACACCGGTCGAGCTGACCCATTCATGCTGAAACCAGTAATAACTTCAGCGTGGCTCTACCACCGACCAATTAATTACCTGTTTTATTAGTTAAAATTAGCTGTAAGTAGCCATTGGAGTCATGGTCCCGCGTCGCTCACACTTTTATTTCTTTATGCTATAGCATATATGTTAAATCTAATCTATCTATCTATTATCTTTAAACGAGCAATTCTTGTATATTTTTATATTGTTATATATTCAGGCTCTCGGAAACGGCGTCATCAATTTCCGTGAAACTTAGTACGTAGGTAGTTTCGAGGACGTTAAATCGATCTGACTAGATTTTATAATTAGATTTTTTTTTCGGAGTTTTCAGACAATGAAAAATATACTAGAATATAAGGAAAATTTCACCGCCGCTGTCAAAATAAAAATAGCTCAGATGGAAATCGGTTGTTTCCAAAATCCGTATAACCTCAGTTCGAATCCGAGTGACAGCAAAAGAGATATCTTTCTTAATATATATTTTTTTTTGTATAAAATGCTAAGTTTGATAAACAAACCTAACAGTTTATTTTAATGAAAAAAAAAATTATAATTATAATAAAGATATCTTTTTTTTTTTTTTTTTTTTTCGTAAAATATGCTAATTTTGTGAAGCAAACCTAATAGATTAATTTAATATTAAAATGTTTTTAAGGAACCGAGCTAGGTTAGTTCACTTTTACGTTTACGTTTAGGTTAATGTTCATAATCGAAAGTTAGATAAATTATTCAATTTTAAACCATTTCGAATCTGACTAGTAATTTCAGAAATAATCGTCTTTAAACTCTTCTGAAAAAGAAACGCACTCTATAATATTTTATACCCAGATTATAGCTGATAAATAAGTTTGACAATTTTTTTTTTATGCCAAAAGGCAGCAAACGGGCAGACGGTCCATCTGATGTTAAATGGTTACCGTCGCTTATGGATAACTGCAACACCAGGGGTATCGCTGTTATGTTGCCGATCTTGGAGAGCGTGTTTTAATCCCTTTTTGAAGAGCCCCATGTCATATCCCTGGGGGAACACAGTACCAGGTAACTCATTCCACAACGCCAAAGTGCGCATAACAAAGCTTCTAGAATACCTTACGGTTGTTGCCATTTTGCTGGGCTTTAGCGTATGTGGATGAGCAGCCAGCCAACCGCGGGTGGTGCGAGTTTGGAAAGGGGATGAAGGCACCATATGAAAAAGTTCTTCAGAACACTATCCGTTGTACATGCGATACAGAACACAGAGAGACCCAATGTCTCTGCGAAATTCTAATGAGTCTAGACCGCATGTCAGCTCAGGATCGTCAACAATGCGAATAGCTCGCCTTTGCACGGAGTCAAAAGGAGAAAGCTGATAGGCAGGAGCACCAGCCCAGATGTGCGAGCAGTACTCCATATGAGAACGTACTTGCGCCTTGTAGAGCACAAGTCGTTGCATTGGGGTGAAGTACCGCTTTAACCGGTTGATGATACCTAGCTTTTTAGTTGCCAATTTAGCCTTATTTTTCAAATGAAATCGGAACTGCACATCGCTAGATATGTTGAGATCAAGGATCCCGATATTGCTAGAAATGTTTAGAGACGTGCCCTGAAACTTAGGCGCTATGACAAATAGGTTTTTTTTCGTAGAAAACGTACAAACTTGTGTCTTTGATGGATTGAATTGGACAAGGTTTGCCTCTACCCAATCGGAGGCCTTGTCTAACGATCTTTCAATCTCTGACACAAGTTTAGTCCGGTTTTGCTCCATTAGTACCCGAGAGATATTCGCACGGCCCGAATATACGGCATCAGCGGTACTGTCGTCTGCATAGCAATGCATATTGGGGATATCCAAAAGATCACTGATATGCAGAACGAACAGTGTAGGTGTTTGTAGTCCGGTGAAGCTGTTAAGACCTTACTGGGTCAATAGCGTAGACATTTCGAAAAAAAAAAAAACAGTGTAGGTGACAGCACAGAGCCTTGTGGGACACCGGCATTTATTTCCAAGGCAACAGAGGTGTGACCATCGACCACAACTCTTATCCTACGTCCGGACAAAAAACTGGATACCCACATGCAAAGATTTTCACAGATACCGTAGGCTTGAAGTTTGAAGATGACAGCCTTATGCGAAACCCTGTCAAAAGCCTTTGCGATATCTAGGCTAAATGCCACAGCTTCACCCTTACTTTCTATAGCTTCAGCCCATCTTTGTGTTAGATAAACTAGGAGGTCACCAGCGGACCGGCCGTGACGAAAGCCATATTGGCGGTCACTGATCAGCTGGTGTTCCTCAAGATACCTTAACAGTTGTATATTGATGACTCGCTCCATCACCTTAGAAAGAAGGGAGAGTATCGCAATAGGTCTGTAATTATTGGGGTCCGACAGATCCCCTTTCTTGGGTATAGGATGTATATTCGTTGTCTTCCAAGAACTTGGAAACTGACCAAATGTGTAGCAAATCCTGAACAAGCGTACGAGAACGGGAGCCAACTCAAGAGCACACGTCTTTAGAACAATTGCGGGAATTCCGTCTGGCCCACTCGACTTGTTGATATCGAAGTAAAAAAGAATGCGCCGTAGCGCTGTTTGTGTGAAGTTTATTTCAGGCATAGAATAAGCACATCGCGAGAAGTTTGGTCGCGATGCATTCCCATCATCTAAAGTGGAGTTTGATGCAAAGAGGTTGCAAAAAAGATCTGCCTTTTCCTTTGCAGTATGAGTCAGGGAATTATCTGTTTTACGTAAAGGTGGAAAAGACGACCGGCAGAAGTTTCCATTGATAGCCTTGGCAAGCGACCAGAACGCTCGACTTCTAGAAGGATATTTAGCTAGACACTAACCTACTCCACCGACGAAATTAAATTTTGCCGCAAATACTCTAAATTGTATATAACCGCCGCAGATAATTTAATGTCAATCAATTAAGAGTATCGTTTGCGTTAAACCATCAAACTATCTGATTTAATCAACAAAAACTAATCGTCAAACATCATTCTGCCCGTCTGTTTATTTGCGAAGCTGGATCGTTGTATCTGCCACTCTAGTGTGAGTGCTGGCAAATATGGTTTTGCTGATTAATAATCTTTATTTATAGAGCAATAGGGATCAATTTAAATGAAAATGTATATTTGTAATTCGCTGTCAATAAATGGAATTAAAGCACGCTTTAATATTTACACAATAGTTACGTTGGTTAGAGAGAACAGTACTACGCGTTTATGAATGTCATAGATATTTAACTATGGTCCCTTACGCTTTTTGTCGTTGTTCTTTGAACCTATTGCATAGCTTCTATCGCGAGCCTTGAGCGTGGAGACCGAATCTAAAAATTCTGTAAAGAAAAAACCTAACACCCCCCACTCTGCCTACCATGTAGCTCGGCCGAGCGTTCGCTTAACGTATATATGGTACGACTGTACAAAGCTCGCACGGATCGAGACAAGCTGCTCCGAAATCGGACGAATACGTAATCAGCTGTTTGTGAGAAAGTATACTGGTGTATAGGTATTTATCATCTATATACAACAGTGAATATCTGTACTCGTATAATTTGTGTACAAAGTGTTTTCCTGAATAACCTACATGTATTGTAAGATAATAAAAATATTTTGAACAATATTAACTTCTCATTTATTTAATAAAAGAAAAAAATTGTTTTCTTATCGGTCACCACGCTCAAAAAGTGTAACTTGAATTAATATCAAAGAAAAAAAAACAAAGGAAAAAAATACTGCAGAAATAAAATAAATAAATAGTTATAATTGCATAAGTTAATAAAAAATACTATGCAATAAGCTTTACCGCTGCAGTCCCCGAGTGCCACGCGTATTTTTTTTATTACAATTGCGATAGTTCTTTTAATCCATGTAAGTTGTGGCTTTATTTTCTAAGCGTTAATTCCTCAGTTCTGGTAATATTTTTTATACATTTTTTATACGACGCATTCGTATACGTACAAGTTGTATACCGCCAAGAGATGTATATAAGATGCATGAACAAGCTTTCATAATAATCTAATGTTACAAACAAGAGTCCGTTGTAAAAATTGTACCGTAATCCATTCGCATAAACAAGCGCTTTTGCCGTTTGATTACAATTTCACGTGACATCGAATAACAATTTGACCTAGAATAACAATATAGGTTAGGTGTAGCACCTAGATATTTTCAGTTGTAAATTCAAGAATACACTTATTGATGATTGTCTACTGATTTTCAGCTTCGTAGCTAAACAGGTAGATATAAGGTATCCGACTCATTG
Organism: Antheraea mylitta; assembly: GCA_014332785.1. Taxonomy (NCBI): domain Eukaryota; kingdom Metazoa; phylum Arthropoda; class Insecta; order Lepidoptera; family Saturniidae; genus Antheraea; species Antheraea mylitta. Next base: position 864,273 of record JACEII010000018.1, on the reverse strand, counting down.
TAAAATTCCAACCTATGTCATTATACCCTAATTGTCTCGAATGTACACGTGACAAAGTGAAATTGCTCATATAAAAAATGTACTGATTTAGACATTGCTCTCGGTAAGGTATATTTAATTTATGCCTAGAATGTGTAAACTTTTTTAGTTATACTATTATACACATACTGCTGACAACATGTACGTAAAGTGTCATGATCAATGGTTGTGTGGTTTAAAAACGTAACCAATAAACAAACATTCGTATTTGTATTATCAGTAAGAATGTCAAAAGCAACTCCAGCCTTTTAGTTTTTGCTTATTAGTAATTTGTTATTTGGTGTCATACTGAACGTTTCCTATATGGGCAGAAGCAATGTTGGATGATTGTGATAATGAGGTCGAGCATTATGTCGGATCGTGTGAATGCAGCATTAATGAATGTGTACGACATGATACATGATATTTAGATAATAATTATTTAATAGCGTTATTACTGTTATACAAAGTGTTGTAAACATATTTTCATAATTAGTACAAATTTACATAACATATTCCTACATTCCTGTAAGCTTACTATGATATTTTTGTAATATAATAAGGGTTTTTACAGTGAAAACTGTAGTCGTGTTGAGTGAGTTTTTGGTAGGGGAAAAGTTTATAACTTCGTGTCACCGATGACCGCGACATGCTCGTGACGTATTTGCGCTTACGTCAGACTTATGCGTAGTATACATGTACATTGTACATACGCCTGTATACAACAACTGTATCAGATAATATTAAAAAAAAACAATAAACAAAATTTTTATAAGTCGACAAATTCATTTCTATTTTCTTAATGTATTCAAATAAATATACATGACAAAGGTAATAAGTACAGTAACACTGAAATAAAAAAAACAACACATTTTATTTATATAAACAGAAAAATTCAAAGGAGATAACTAAATGCTGCATGGAGTGCAAAAATATATGTGTTTCAGCATGATGCTGTATGGTTTTTCTGAAATAACTGTTAATGGTAAATAGTCATACGTAATCCATTAAAAGTATATATAATAATTTTATTAAACCCGATGCGTGTAAATATGGCGATTTATTTGTAAAGCGCCGAAGCCTGTAATCTGCGGTGCGTCGGCCATTTTGGCATGAAACGCAGCATCATTTAATTTACTCCTAATTACTGGACGCCGGTGGATGGTGGAATATGGACTGTCTTTGAGTTACGAAACTTATGCATATTGCTTTTATTTGGATACGACACACATATATTGAGCGTTGAAAATTAATACCGACTTTAAAATAACCAAAACAGCGTGTGTACTTTGATAAAAAAAACCTAGATACAAAAATTTGAAATACCATCGTATCAAAAAGTCAAAATCCCTAAACGCTAAACTAAAGCCGATATGTACTTATATATGACGTGTATTCACAGTCTTTCCATGTAGTTTACGCCATAGCATTAAGAGAACCAACCATTTGTAATCAAAAAAACAAAATACTTATTTGATCAGTGCAAAGACAAGGAAGCACACACTTCTTTATCCAGTGCATATCTAGACACTAGCTGATATCCGTGACTCAGTCTGCGTCTTGCTTCCATAGCTTTATGTCGTATGGTATTTTGTTGTGAGGGATAACAGCTGAAGTGGGCACCGTAGTACTACTACAAGAATAGGCAGTTCGAGCAATTTATAATATCCTCGCGAATCATTAAAACCTAAGTTTCAGGAATTTGGTTTCTTAACTCTGCCCTCCAATACATTCTTGATAATTTAATGTATGTCCGCAAAAATTTGGATGTGATGGATTTAGTAAAATACCAACTAGAATAAAAACTAGAAACAGCAACAAATTGGTTATACCATGTTTCAGGCTAAAACCAAAAATAGTTTTTTAAGCAATAGTGTTACCTTTTATAACAAAGTCCCATAACATATTACCGTTTTTCCGAATAGTGAGTTCAAGCACCATGTCAAACGGGTTTTAATGTCTAAAGGCTATATAGGGTGGATCAATTTGTGAACGATAGTGACGTCTGAAAATGATTCTCTCTCTGTGCATCCAATAAAAACGAATGTAACTAAATATGTTCTTTAAAAAATGTTTAATGAAAAGATAAACCATATCGAGTTTCTTGCCGAATCTTCTCGATGACTGGGTTGTTTGTCCGAACGAGTGGTAGCTTATGACGTTCCTAAATGCCTTCTCAGGACCAAAATTGAATAAATTATTTTTTTTGTTTATTATCTTAACAACATATTATCCATTCCACGCGTATTTACAACACAAGTAAAGCTAACTAGTCAGAATTCGCTCAAATCATCAACGCACAATTGGATGAAAATAACATCCGAGGTATTATAATGGAATCCAAAACCCCAGACCATTTAGAGGACACCGCAAAAGCCCACACGTCAGCCATCCATGTGGCCTGCTATTGAGCAGTGGGATGGGATGGTTATTGACCATCCCAAGAGCAGGCAAATGGAATGGGAAGCCCACTCCGCCATGGTGGTCTAAGAATTTGACCGATCTCAAGGAAGAAGTGTTAAAAAGGAAAAGGCGTATCCTTTACTCTGCTTCCCACCGTAGACTACATGTAATTGAGGAGTACCTTCGATCCAAATCCGAGTAAAAGAAGGTGCGGACCAAGAGTTTGCAGAACAGAACAAACTAAAAAAAACATATTATATATAGAGGAGAAAAAATAAGCACCACACCGCTTGCCCCACTTATTCATGGCACAAAACACATATCATTGAAACTGTAGTTTCTTTAAACTTTTTTTATTAACTATATCGAATATTAATATTAATTGAAGTTATCATAATAATCTTGTTTTTGGATAATGACCATGAGTCTAAGATGTAAAACTGAAAGAATTTGATCCAAGTATCCAGTATATTTGTTAATTATATATTGATGAGAGTCAATTAAAATAATGAACAAGGTAGTAGACTAAGTCGCGAGCATCAACTAGTTTTAAAATAAGCAAATAGACTCCTCCTACATCCCAAATTCGTAGTTGATTGTAAACCAACAGAGCATTATTGAGTGGCATAGCACACTATCGGCTTAACTGACTTAATTACAAGCTGGATTGAAATGTCCTAGGTGATATGCTGTCCTGCGTATGTAGACCTCTCAAAACCATTAACAATATGATCAGGTGTCCCACTCGAGTATCATGTAATACCACTGGATTGCAGTAAAAATGTACATCGAATATCGGATGATTGTCTTAAATTCTAATAGCCATGTGTATAGCCATGATGCGACTCGAAAAATTCAGTATTCTCAATGATCATAAAAGTACGTAGTTTTATTATGGAGAAGATTTTTGTGCTATCCAATCGTCTACAAATTACCAAAAGATGGATGATTTTTATGCTATCCAATCTGCTATAGTCCACTATAAGATGGAAGATTTTTGTGTTATCCAATCTACTACAGTTCACCACAAGATGGAAGATTTTTGTGTTATCCAATCTGCTACAGTTCACCACAAGATGGTACTGCAACATATATATTTCAATTTTAACTGTTCTAAATGGAAACTCGTATATAATATGTCCATACGGATATCATTTACACAATATTCATTTTTATTTAACCAAACTATATGATATAAGGAATGTACTGTATGTATTGTAAAGTAATGATTTACTTTAAAAAAAATAAAAATAGTTTTTGTAGATTAATTAACTTTTTTATGAAAATTAATCACATTTATCCTCAAAATAATGGTACTAATTGAGATTATTGGTGTGTTTCGGCCACATCGTACATCTAACATTAGATGAAATTGTAGTCAAACGTTAAATCCTATAAAGTAAAAAAAAAATGTAAAATGGTTCATTAGTTTCCTACTTATAAGCACACTAACAGACATGCAAACACACTGGTCAGAAATATGCTTTTTATGGGATTAATAAAATTAAAATAAGGAAGAATGTATATTTAAAAAACAGTAATTAAATAAATGAAACTTAATGAAAATAATTTAAAATAACTTCATCTCGAGGATGTATATTGATATACAAAGAATTTCTACCATAATATTGGAAATGAATAATGTAAATATTAACTTAAATATTTCTATTATAAGCACTGTAAGAATATTCATAAAGTTACTGTAAATATCGAGACAAATTTCTTGGAAAACTCGTCTTGAGACAAGACTCAATCTATTTTGTATTTTAATTGACTATAGTCGTTATTATTTTCATTTGAAACCTTAAACTAATTTGTGTACCACGCTGGCTCAGAGTAAGTTTAAAAATTCGATATTACTTTTATAGGAAAGTAAGCTTAATTATAAATAGACGAAGAGAAAAGAATTCAGTACCGTTTTCTTCTCTGTTTGTACGTTACTTTTTCATTATTTTTATTCCATTTCTTAATTATTGATAAGCTACGAAGTTATTAAAAAAATTAAATAGTTCCTTTATTTTCGTTCGTTCGTTAGGAAATAGATGCCTCAACTGTACAAGGCCCAAGGTCTCGCGACAAACCCAAAAAACGCTGGTTGGACGTGGTGAAAACGGACTTAAGGGACAATAACCTCACACAGAAGGATGCCGAAAATCGGGCAAAGTGTATTAGGAAAGCGGACCCCGGCACCGAGTCGGGAAAACGCTAGAAAGAAGAAGAAGAGTTTGTTTATTTTCCATACTATAGACGAGTCAAGCTTATTGTTTGACACTTGACTTTTAATTGCTCAACGCACTAAAAAAAAGTTTTCATTGCGATAAATAGAAAAAGAAAAGATACTTGATTAATAGATACTTACTTTAATAGTCTAAGGCTCGAGAGGTAGTGATTGGAAAGGAAGAGCCACAATGACAAAGAGCCATTATTTTAAATTTGACTAGATATAAACGAGGTGTTTCAGTATGGTGAGAGTCAAACTTAAGCTCAGAATACAGATGCTTGATACTCGCATAAAAGCATGCCAGTTACTGATATGGGCAAGCTGCTGGCATTTGTATCGAGATTTTAGTGCTAACTCGCGTACCAATACAAAGCCTACCAGGAGATCGCAGCTCGTTTGATTTTTGCTTCCGTGGGGAAGTGGGTAGGAAGACACTATCATAAATAAGCTTGAGAAACTGGTATGCCACACACGGGTACGTGTATCGGAGCTTCACGGAATGCCAGACACCGGCATTCCGGTTTACTAGAACCTGGTACGCCCGTTTACAGGCATACATTTTCTGACCCTTACTGTATGCTGATCACGATGTGTCAGAAGAATTATTCTATTAATCCATAACTGTATCTATGTTACTTTTCCAAGGTCAGTCAATGTGACCCGACGTTAACCGGTCACAGGCCACGACAGATTAATCTTCTAATTCAAATACCCAGTCTCGATTCAAGATCAAAGCGACTTTTCAAAATATAAAACTTTTTCACATAGCGATTTATTCAGATGTTTTTATAAGAAACAAGAACGTTCGAGAGCAACGATACGCTGAAAGTAAATTAAACGAACGACATCATAGAGAAGTTGGATTGTAAGTAAAAAATGTACTTCTAAAGTAACTGAAACTCGCTACTTTATCTGTGTTGTTTATTACCTTAACAATACATTTTCGGTATAGCCGAAAAAACAACAAAATTAAAAATGAAAACATATTTCGCTTAGAAAATTTCTTTACTCTTTTGTATGCTTATAAAAATTATAGTTTTTATAATTATAATAACTTCATATTAAATAGCGATATTGTGACAATTTTTAGATAAAGTATAACTATTTGTTTAAAAAGTAAACCAAAAAAAAAATGGTCGAAACCTATGCAGTGATGCACATACAACGACAACCTGTAACATTTTACTTGTAGATATATAGACGAATTGATCAGTTAGAAAACATAGCGGCGACTTTATTATTGGGGTATTCAAATATACCCTCGATACATTATGTACTTATGTCTATAACAAAATAAATTCATATTCTTCATATTATCTATGAATACTCTATATGTAATATTATAACATTTAAAATGTAGCGTTTAAACTTTATTGCGTGCAAGCGAAATACTATTTTATTATTTTCATAATATAAAAAAAACAATAAAATACAATATCACAGAAGAACTAATAAAATAGTTATAATATTATTGACACGAGTCACGTATCTGAAATAAAGATTTAAATATTAAATCAAAAAATACTACCCAAATTACCATAGGGTAAAACTTGGAAACCAGTGAAAGACTAAAATAACAAATCCTCTGCGAGGACCAAGAGACGCAATATGCAATCACAACAAGGAAACCGCATTACACTTTTATAAAAATGACGCTATCAGAGCGCCATCCCTCTGACAAGGTGTTGGGGGCACAAATAATTTATTACCTTCCATCCACGGCCACAGACAACGTAAGCCGCGAGAAAAATAAGCAAACTACCCACTTAAAAAGACTTAGAGCCGCCAAGTAAGCGGTTCCGATGGAAACCGAACCTTCGGTTGAAGGACGAAATACAAAAGTCAACCCTTGCGGTGCAACCGTCGGTCTTTATGGCACTAAACGAAACATAGTTCTCTGCAAAGGGGTATAAATTTCGAGTGGGGCCGAGGGAGCGGCGCGTCGACCTTATTTAATTTCATAATAAATTGCAATAATTGCATTAGCCGAGTCGACGGAGAAATATATCAAGCGATACGGACACCGCCGACGAAGTTTGCTGTCAAGTCGCAAAAATGGCGGGTTAGTTAGGGTTTGTTGGTTGGCTTTGGAACTATTTTAACTTTGTTTTCTGTTGTAACTTCTAAAAGCGGAAAACAATTTACAGCAAATTTGTAAAACGATATAAAATTTGCATTACACAGTCTGATGTTATTATTAAATTTGTAAAGACAAACACCGGGCGAAGTGATATATTTTGTGGAATGAGATCTATATTCATTTGAAAATGTTTAAATATAAAATACTGAAATACAATCGTGATATTATAAATATGGTGATATGTATTTTCTTCACATTACTTTGAAGATATTTAAAAATAATTAAGTACAAGAGAAAGCTGATCTAGATATTCCCATCCATCACCAATATAAATGGGAATGTTATAATTATGGATGGAGAATGTATTACTTTTTCAGTCAAAATTTGCTAAACGGATTTTGATGACACTAGTAACATATATTACAATAACATGTTTTTACTATAACTTCTAAAGATATTGATAAAATTAGCTAAAATAAAACAGGAAATACTTAATAAGTTTAAAGATCCTGCCGACGAAGGAATATCTTAGTCTGTACTGCGTAAACCGTTTCTTCAGGCACGTTTAACGATATTTTTGGAAGGAGATAAATTTATAATTTAGCCTCATGACATGCTAGTAAGCGTGACTGTCCGTATTGCGTTTACGTGGCTTGCATTAAACTAGTGACGCGTAGTATATAGGCCTGTGCACATCTAATATTCATATTTTGTGTTGAGACTGTGCAGCCCATTATATGTTTGATGAATTAATAAACTCTGTAGTTTACTGTAGGTCCTAGATAGATGCTAGTGTTTCATAAGCAATGAAAGCCTAGAAACATGATATTAAAATTGAAATTACGAAGTACATCTAAATTCTGATTAAAAAATTAACTGAACAAAAACAAAATCAGCATAAACCAATCTAATAGATATCTCTGAGCCAGAAATTACAGCCGTTTATCAAGTAGACAAGTAACAGAATTGTACTGTTACCCTCCAGTCTGTCGCACTGGGTCCCCTTATGAAGATTCGATTAAGCTATCAGATTAACAGACCCTGTTCAGGAATGAACATGGAAAAACAATTAACGAATACTGAAACAATATACTATAAAGTTCGCTTTTGTTTTCTGTATCTTAATGTCGGATTGCGGTAGGTGGGTCGCTAAGACCTACGAGGGTCGTAGAATTGGCGGGCTATAGCTGTGGCATTTCGAGGGTTGAACCATGAGCCGTTAGAGTTAAATTTATTGTTTTTAGATAAACTCCAATGGGGATTAGTGCAAGAGCTTGTTTGTCATGATGTTAAGCGAAAAGGATTTGTTACTCAGTATTTTAAAATAGTCTTCTATTTAATCGTGTAATTTAAAAAATTAAACTTTCTGCAATTGTCTCAACATTTTTCGTCCATCTATCGCGTGTCGCATTACAGTCGGTGCTCGGCCGCGGAATAGGGTTAAAACGATAGTCGCCTAACAGAACAACTAAGCCCAATATATTTAATATCATCAAATATCCTTACACTAACTAGAGTCATTCAATGGGGTTTTTGCATTATAAAAATGGTGGGAAGATCAAATCAAAAACACTTTAATGCGAGTGTAGTTACTAAACTAGTACATGTATAAAACACTAGTTTCTGCCCGCGATTTCGTCCGCGTGAAATACTTACTTTGGACTAACACTAACTTGAACTCGCGACTTCATTCACGTAGAAAGTGGAAATATTTACAATATTTCGATTTTGAAACATTATTTATAGGTGCTCCGCTCCTATTGCTCTTAGTGTGATTATATACATTCTATGGCCTTCCTCGATAAATGAGCTATCTAGCAACGAAATAATTTTTCAAATCGGACCGGTAGTTCTTGAGTTTAGCGCGTTCAAGCAAACAAACTCTCCAACTTTATAATATTAGTATAGATTAAAAAAAAATCTGTGGTCAAAATTTAAGTTAGTTTTAGACAAGAATGATTAATAGGCGATGTTTATTATACACGTAAATAATTCGAAAAAGTCACGAAATATTAAAACACCGCTCCGGGGCGAAGTAAAAGTAACAAATAAATATTACAATAGTTAAAACAAATGACAAATGTTCCCCGAAGTACCTACTCTACATTTTACTCGGCCTTTGGCTAAATAAAACGGCCTATGTGGCTGTTACTCAAATTCTCACTTATTAACGTAGTCCATGCGCCATGTGAAGAGAACAGTATGACAACTTAAATATTAAAATCAGACCCAAGCCATGGAGTAGCAATGTAATGACCACTGATGCGATTATCCGTATGCTGTGAAATTGTATTAGGTTTTACATGTGTTTACTGACTACTAGTCTGTGCCAAATAAGGGTTTAGAATATATAGTCCTTTTCAAAATTTTGATCGCTTTTAATATACTATCTCATACGGAACAAAGTTAAAATGTTGTTATATGAATCTAATATCATTTTTATTCTTGTCGATCTTGGAATTTTACTACGTGCTTATACCTAAATTTGTGTTCTATATAACTATATTTATAGCGGTAAAATAATCTAATTTGTCATAAAGACATACGGCAAAAGTGAAACTTTTATAGGGAATCATTTTAATTTAAAAAATACGCGTGGCACTCGGGGACTGCCGCGGTAAAGCTATTGCATAGCATTTTTTATAAACTTATGCAATTATAACTATTTATTTATTTTATTTATGCAGTATTTTTTTCTTTTGTTTTTTTTTTTTCTTTGATATTAATTCAAGTTACACTTTTTGAGCATGGTGACCGATAAGAAAACAATTTTTTTTCCTTTTTGGTCAAAATATTTTTATGATCTTACAATACATGTAGGTTATTCAGGAATATTACTCATTTAAACTATAGGTTTATGGTAACTGAAATAAGAAACAAAAGTTTGACACTTGATTGGTGTTAGGTTTTTCATTACGGAGTTTTTGGATTCGGTCTCCACGCTAAAGTCCCGCGATAGAAGCTATGCAATAGCTTAAAAAATACATCATAAAAACCAACGTCACGCGGTATCATAAGGCCACCCATTAAAGTACTGACCGCGCTTGGCGTTGCTGAGCTTCCGTGATTGGATAAGAAACGATGTTTTCAACACTGACAGAGTTTTGAGTTGAAATGATATCTATTCAGAGCTTTGTTAATATATTGTTAACATTTGGCTCTTTGAAGGGAAGGGACACATTTAATGATTACACAGTACAAATTGCTAAAGGATAAAATATTTTTTTTTTTTGACATGACTACGCTATTGACCCAGCAAGGTCTTAACTGCTTCACCGGACTACGATAAAAAAATGATCATGTTGCCTCATTGTTCTCCTTGTTCAAGTCTCCCAGCAAAGCCCCGGGCAGTACTAAATATTATAATTTGAATTATGAATATCAACGTTCGACAAGTAAACACGACTCAACTCGAATATGTAGAGTTAGTTACGAATGGAGAAGATCTGTGTTTACAATATGAATATACAACGGGTTAATGGTAAATTTACATTCCATCTTTTATAATTTCATGCTTTCATTTAAAAATTTACATATTATATACGGGGTTCCTTATCCAAACTAAGTGTGTATAGTTTGGATATTGAATAATATTTCTATTGAGTTTTTGGCGGGAGCTTAGTCTGACATGTAGTGGATTTTTTATTTTATTCATAATCTTGTGTTATTTGACTTTATGTTTTGTGATATTGGTAAATTAAAAAAAAAATCATTTGTTTATTTATTTTAGAAATCTCCGATTTTTTTCCATTTAACCGAATGGCTTAGAAATTGAATGAATTCCTAATCAAAATTAGCAATTCTTTTGTATTTTAAATGTTATTTGAGCTTCAGATAAACACTGTAATTACAAATTAATCTGTCGATTTTAGTACAAACCGAGAAACAACTTTATTTAATTAATACATTATGGACTGAACTCTGTGTTACTGTACATTCGTAGACCGGTGAAGCTGTAAAGGCCAAAAAATTAAGGCCAATAGCGTAGTCAGTTCGAGAAAAAAAAACTGTACATTAATTTTTAGATTACGCGAATAATTCTCGAGTTTGAAATTAGACCTTACAACAGTCAACAACATAACAGACACCAACTTTTAACAATCACTTTATCATCTGAATTATTAATTATTGTGAAAGTATTTATTAATTTCGCTAATACTCGATTTCACGGTATGAGTTTATAGATTGCCGTTCCAAAAAGTAAAAACCACATGTTTTTTTATAGTAGTAAATGAAAATATGTTCAACAACAAAGAACTAAGCAATTCAAACGTTTTACATTACAAGAAAGTTCAATAACTGGCCGTCGGTTACACCAACTCGTACCGGTGTTCGTGCGTCGGACGAATTCTGCTTCGAATACTAATCGAGACGATGTGATGTAGACACAATGATAACTACTTCACTGGAAGCGCTAAGAGCGTGATTCTGTTGAATTTACTTTTATTTTTATTACATCCTATCGGTTGACGTAGTATTGTAATTCCATTTAATAATATGCATGTAATTACTTGAATAATTATGTATCGTGAAGAACATATAAATTACATTAACGGTGTCATTATAATTTTTTAAATCACTCAAATAAATCACGTTTTATAATAACGAACATATAATGAAACATTAGTATTGTGTTTAATAAACTAAGAAGTTTCCCATATGGAGCGCACCTAATCTGCTACGCGGACGACACCCTAGTCGTAACTCGGGGTGAGGAATGGAGGGAGGTGGAGCGCCTGGCCACGATGGCCACAACCCTCGTGGTCAGGCGCATAAGGAGGTTGGGCCTCAGGGTGGCTCTCGAGAAGACCGAGGCCATACTCTTTCATGGGCTTCGGCGGGGGCCACCACCTGGGGCCCACATTATGGTGGAGGGCGTCCGGACCAGGGTGGGAGCCCAAATGAAGGACTTGGACTTCACCCTGGACGGGCGCTGGCTGTTCAAGCCCCACTTCCCGGGGCCACGGGCCACGAATTGCTACGGGGCGGCGGCACTCGGCCAGTTGCTCTCCAATATTGGGGGGCCGGGGGCCAGGTGCCGGCGACTGTACATGGGAGTAGTGAGGGCGATAGCCGCTTACGGGGCACCGGTCTGGGCAGACGCCCTCTGTGCCGCCAACATGCGGGCATTCTCAATGCGCAGCGCACGGTGGCGCTGAGGGCGATCTGGGTGTACCGGACGGTGTCCTTCACAGATGCCGGCTCCCTTCCTTGGGAACTGGAGGCAGGGGTTCTCGCCGCTGTGTACAAATTCGCAATTTGAGACTAGGAGGAAAGAGATGCGGGAGGGGGCAATTGTGAGGAAGATGCAGGACCTGGCGGACGCGCACTTCGTAATGTACACCGTCGACGCCGTCGGCCCAGTCCTGCGGGAGTGGGTAGGGAGAGAGTGGGGCTCCCTGTCGTTCAGGCTGGTGTAGGTGCTAACCGGACACGGTTGTTTCGGGTGGTACCTGCATCAGATCGCTCGCAGGGAGCCGACCGCCGCCTGCCATGAGTGTGGAGCTGAGGAGGATACCGCGCAGCACACTCTCTCTGACTGTGTTGCTTGGGAGGTGGAGCGCCGCACTCTGGTGGCGGTGGTGGGGGAGGATTTGTCGCTGCCGAGCATGGTTTCAGCAGCGAGCAGGCGTGGCGGGTAATGACCTTCTTTTGCAAGGAAGTCATCACATAAAAGGAAGCGGCGGAGAGGGCCCGAAAGGTAGACCCTCTAAGTGGCCCTCTCCGCCAACGAAGGACAGGCGAGAGGAGGCGGCGCTTAGCCCAACTCTTCCCGCCACCGTAGCCGGACCTGAGGGAATGCAGGTGTGTACCTAGCTGCCTCTCTGTAAGTAGAAGCCCAGCAGCCACCTTCCGCCGGGTGGACCGTTGGGGCGGCTATCTAAGGGGAATAGCTTAGAACGATCCCTTGCCGCTCCTACGTTGCGGTCTATCGGTACACCGTGGGGTTTTAGTCCCTGCGAGTCGGACATAATCCACCCTCTCCCCCGGGAGGGTGGGTATCCATTAGGGATTTCCCCACGTAAAAAAAAGGTATCAAGTCGCTGACGTGAAGTAAGTTTGTGTCCTGGTAAAAGTACCACTTAAAGCGTTTAAAGAATTCTTACTTTGAAAAAATGTATTCGAGGTACAAAAATGATATAACGTAAATAAGTTGTCGTTTCCAGTAAATAATGTTTACAATCAATGCAAAGTTGTAAGAATCAGTTCTATATAGAAACATGATCTGTACTATATAGCCCATTGTTCCTGTAACTCGATAATCGATATATCGGTCGATCTTTGTAGGCGTTCTTTGTAACCGTGATGCACTGATAAAGTGAAATTGTGACGTAGGTGTAAAAAACTTGTTTGTACAAGGTCTCGGGTCTGATACAGACAGAGACATCGATCTTGGTTACGAGGTACTATTATTATATGAGATAACGTTCCTTTATTATCAGGATTTGAGGTATTTAATCGTTATTTTTTTTTAGATCCCACGTCTAGTATTCGAGATTAAAGATTTTAAAACTGTGAGAAGTGAGAAACGTAATCTTCCAACGATATTAGTTTGGACGCATTTGGTTTTTTTATATATCGTAGGAGGCAAACGAACAGGTGGGTCACATGATGTTAGGTGATCACCATCGTCAATAGAGATCAGCAACACCAGAGGAGTCGCAAGTGTGTTGCCAGCCTTGTTGGTGGGAACGGAGGAAAGAGAAAAGGGGATGGGGAAGGGAATGAAGGGAAGGGGACGGGAGAGAGAGTGGTCCTCCGACGCTCTCACTGACCGAACGAAACGCAACAATGCAAGCACTGTTACTTCATGTCGGTTTTTTTATGAGTCGGATACTACACCGGGCGAGCCGACCCATTCATGCTGAAGTCAGTTATAGCTTCTGCGCGGCTCTACCATCTATAAAAAATGTCATGTTTCTAACCAGTAATCTAGATTATTACTGCCATTATTAACTGTAATGGTATATATTACAAGTGACTTGTAACAATTTCAATATTCTAACAAGATGGTGGTCTCCTTGTTAGAATTGCTGCAGTTTTTGTGGCATCTCAGAATTCATTCTCCGTGGTATTATTTCCCATACACTTCAATTGTGTACAATAACCGAAATATACTACGTAAAATAATACCAGCATTGGATCTTGTATTTCGAAGATATACGATGAAATTTCTCAGAATCGTATAAGGAATATACTCGTATAGTTATTCAAATATTGGTGGTTGTATCGCGATTTATAATCAGGTAACTAAGCTAATCTAAGTATAGACAAGTATGTTTTAGTGAACTCTTTTTGAAGTCGGTTCTATTTTTTTTATAAAATTTTATTCCTCTCTTTTTCAGTTCATAACTCGATTTCATAAATCACGAGCAAGTAATAGAATCTCTTAAATTTTGGAGTTCCATTTCTAGTCTAGCAAAAGTGATTCCCTAAAATTTACCAGTCCACTGGTGCATGAGTTTGAATATTAGGAATATTATTCTAAGATTTTAATTATTATTCAAGCGCTATCTCGTACTTGACTATACAAATATATCGTATCCAAACAATACCGTTCACTTTGTGTCGTATGGTCTAGATGATAAGCTTTGATGTACCGCGACATGAAATAGAGAATAAAGGCAATGTTTTTTAAACCTAATATTAACAAATAGGAATTGCTTGTTAACTGTACATTTTTTTCATCAAATTTTAGTAGAAGTACTGAAATAAATAATCTATAATTTACAGCCCTAACAGTGTTATGACAAAAACGAAGTATGGTGGTAGAGTATCTAGTAATAACTTGGTTAACACTTTCGATAATTTTTGACCAAAGTAGATCGGGCTCACGTGATTGTAATTTTAAAGCTATTTATTGTTTTTTTGGAAAAAACGCACTAAGCGCTGATTACCACTACAGATTCAATCAGTGACGGATTTATGTTTCATGTCGCCCTGGACCAAGGTATGCCACCATTTTTGTTGGTGAGGTTATCATATTTAAATATGCAACGTAATTAAATTTAATATAAAATTTTAATTTAAATACAACTTTTTAATGTAAGTAAAACTTTTATATTGACTAGTTTTATTCTGAATTTACTTTTGATTAATATGAATAAATCAACGACTCACGGTGATAAATCTCTCTATTTTTTAAAATGCGTTGTAATAGATTTTTCGAGTTATTATTGTTGCTATACCATTAGAAACATTCTTAGAATATTTTAAATAAATATTATGAACAATTAATTTCTGGTGCACTATTTACAGTGATGTAATCTCGAGTTTCTTCTCTTAAATTTCATAGAAAGGGATAACTGTTGATTTTTTATGATATGAGCTTTAATAAAGGTGTCGTCACTTCATAAATAATACAATTAATAAATGGAGATTTTTTTGAATATATTTGAATTGAAAATATTGCACTTTTTAAATTAAATTAATGGTACTCATTGAAGTTATTAAAAATATCAGATATTTTCATACTAAGTCCTTACATATATACCGTTGATTTTTACTTATAAAAAAAAAAAATTAAAACGTGGACATAACATATTTTTTCAATGGCGACATAGAATTAGTAGCTATTATAGCACGTATATGAATATTAACATTGTTCTATTTATTAAAATATCTTTTTGCATTTTTTTATTAACCTAATATTTAATATACATGCGAATCTTGTAACTTACGCCGAAAACTATTCATATTACTTCCTCAAAGTGTATCCCATCTGAAGCAATTAATATCGACCTGCAGGGCCTCTCGGATGGTCCAACTTCAAGATTAAAATGTAAATGTCTTGTGTAACGAAGATTCGGCTTTAGGGTATGTGGGAGTTTCGGGAGGGAGTTGGCAGGGCCTTAGGGAAATAATATATTTGTAATATAACTTGTAACATACAATTAAACCTCGGATAACGCAGTTGACAGGAGAATAAAAATGTAAGGTTTTGTCTAAATAATTTAAACGTTTGTTTTTAGCCTCTGAGTTAAACCATAGACCACAGATATAACTCTTTCCAGTAAAATTTCTTATGACACGGTAGGGAAAAGTTTGCTTCAGGCATTAAACGTAAGGTAGGTACATATTTGTGTGTATGGATAAGTTTAAATAAGTGTCTGTCTAAGTGTAGTTGTATATAGTTTATGATCATTCCCGTAATTATATTATTTGATACATAAAAGCCAAAGAAGTTTCACTTTCTTCGGGTGTAAATTCGGTCGTCAAAAATAAAGCTTTCATTTGATGAGATACCCTTTTTTACCATTTATATTTATATCTATTAGTAATTTTTGTAGGTTAAGATAAAATTTCATACAATTCCCGTTTACAAAATGTTGGCTAAAAATTCTTCAAATACTTTTCGAGTTAAATTTAAACATACCGACATAAAAGTAAATTATTATATTGTCATATTCGGAAATAATATGCTTTGTAGTGGATAACTACTATAAAATTTGAAAGTCGTAGTGATTTAGTGATTTGACCATAGGAATATAAATCCGATGTCCACAGGTTGGGATTCCGGCATGTACTAACGAATTTTTCGAAATTCACGTACATTTACTAATTTTTAAATAGCAACACTATATATTAACAGTGAAAAAAGCGTTGTAAGGAAATATCAATCTGAGAAATGACTCTGTGTGAAAATATAAAACTATGGATTTCTCCGAGCTCGAAATCTGTAATACGTCGTGGGCTGGGGTGGTGAGTATCCCCATACATTCCTACGCGAAGAGGTCTATGGCCCTGCAACTGATGAAACAATTTGGAGAAATATATGTACAGATAAAACTACAGATACATTAATATAGATTTATCGCAATAACCATAGCTTTATGTTGCAAAGGATGTCAAAAGATTTTGTTAAAAATGATTTCGGTAAATTTTTTTTGCATGCGCGAACTCATATCTTATTATTATGTGAGACAAGTCGCGTCTTCGTAGAATTGCATATTCGATTGCAATGTAACAGAGATTGTCTGGGGCATTCAATGCAAATTCACAAAGTCGCTTGACGCATGATTGACTGTGACATCTCATTCGAGAAGAATTCTGCGACAGTAATTTGATAATGATGGATTGTTTTTGCGAAACTTTATTTTAAAGCGGTGATCTCATGCCGATAATGAATACGGTTAAAAAATCTCATTTCAATATTTGTCTCCAACGCACTTCGACTAATTAAATCAAACCAAATTTACTTTATTAAAAGGCGCTTATGACCGTCAAAACTACCACCAGTTTGAAAAAAAACTTAGTCGTCGAGAAGAAAGGGCAGAAACTCGGTCTGCTGTATCTTTATAACATATATGTAGTGTTAAACCCTTTTAACGATTTTCAACAGATCGAGCATTTTTTATTCACTATAAAGTGTTTTCATTACATGAAGGCAAGAGATTAAATAAATCGTTTTGTGGTAAACAAAACATATTGAACGAATGTCACGGTTCTACTACCTCCCAATTCCCAATACCCTTTCCCAATTCTATTAATAAAGAGTATAACCTGTACTTTAAATACATTACACATTACAATCATTTTAGTGGATGCACAGAAAGGAGTCCGTTTAAGGCATCACCATTGTTTACATATTTATCCACTCATATTAGCTTTTTGGTACAAACAGCCGCTTGATATGGCGCTTAAATTTACAGTTCGGTAAAGCCGTAAATGATAGTAAGTGTCAGCTCTGTGTTATGATAAGCACAGTACAATTCAAAAACCACGGTAATAATTGAGAAAACCAATGATAGCTTAGTGGTCAGTGTGTGCAGATACCGTGTCGATTGAAGTGGATTCGACTACTCGAATACGAACCGAAGCATTCAGCGAAGGCAAGAATGTAATGAAACCATAGTATGGCATAAGGGATTTTTCGAAGCCCGTTTAGCTAGCTGCCTCCCTCGAGTTGAAAATCTCTCCACATGCACATGTTGGCCTGTTCCAACAACTACACTTGAGAGTCAGTCCCTTTAAGTTTACCGTGTTTATCAGCTTGGGCCAGTGGAGATGGTTCAGGTTTTTTAGGAGCCTACACTGATTTGGAAGCGTGATAATAGAACTCGGAGTACATAATATATACTTTTTATATTTGACTCCATATATATGGTATATATCGTTCAATAGATTTTTTTTATATCATATAGGAGGCAAAGGTACAGGCAGGGTCACCTGTTATTAAGTGATCACCGCCGTCCATAGACACTAGCAACACTAGAGGAGTCGGAAGTGACAGCCTGTGATTGGGGGAGTGGAGAGAAAGGAAGAGGAGTTAGATGAGAGGGGAAGGGAGAGGAGATGGGAGCGGAGGGGAGATTTTTTTTTTTTCGAAATGACTACGCTATTGAACCAGCAAGGTCTTAACAGCTTCACCGGACTACTAAGGCGAGCGCTTAAAGCACTCAGCCGATTTTATTTTGGCAACCAGCTCAAGGGTGCACGGCACACCTCGGCTTGGCTGTTGCCTGTTGCATGCAAAATCGCGACCTATCTTAGCTAACCTAGCTAACTATTCATATATGTATGAGTTGTTGAAACGTATATGTGTACCAAGCATACACGCCTCAACAATTCCTCCATATATTTATTATCGGAAAATTGAGAGTTTTTCAGTTCGATAAGGGAAAAAAGTAAACTCTTCCACTTTCATGTGTAAGCGTGTAGGCGTGCACGTGTGTGGGGGTGATCGTGTAGTGTTGTAGCAATGATGTATATTTGTGTGTCACCGCATCGCGCAAGCAACGCACTCAAGGGCTCCCTACCGAGGCATCGAACCTAGGCTTGAGCCGCTGCCGTGGGAGGCCTATTCGAGTGTGCGGGAGCGAAATTAACCCCCAGACCACGGCGGCGTGAGAGGAGGGGAGATGGGTCTCAGGCGCTCTCAATGACCGAACGAAATACAACAATGCAAGCACTGTTGTTACTTAACGTCGATCTTTTAATTCTCTGAATGAAGTATTTGATTTACTATACATTTCAACATTTCAGACTCAAGTCATAGAGTTACGCTTTCCTCATATAAACAAACTAGCTTTTGCCTGCTTTGTGCGCGTGGAATAGTTACCGTTTACGGAACGCACTCAGCGGAAGCTCTTAAAAGGAAAAAAAAAGTGATTTTGAATTATTCTTTATTAATACTCCGGTTTGTTGATCTTAGCATGATGATATACAATAACCTATAGCCTTCCTCGATAAATGAGCTATGTAATACTGCCAGAATTTTTTAAATCGTATTAGTAGTTCCTGACATTAGCGCATTCAAGTAATCACACTCTTCAGCTTTATGGTATTAGTATAAGATATATTATATACCCTTTCCCTGTTTATAATATTGGTATAGCTATACTGCATCGATCAGTGCCGTATACTCGAATGTAGTTTACAAGGCAGTCGAGTACAAAATCAAGTCATCGTTGATGGTATAAGCAGCCACACCACGCCGCGCCTCCTGTCTCTATCTCGATGAAGTTGTACTAAAATGGTGGAAGATCCCAAACATAATGTACTTAGATAAGTAACATAGCTTTACGTGGGTCGACCTGATCATCGAATAATAGGGTTTGATGTCACAATCATATGAAATAAATAGACTATTTATTATTTGTCTAGTTTTGTTTAAATTCAAGACTGACTGTTTATGTAGTCAAATTATTTGCTTCAATGCAAATAAAAAATAATTCATATAGGAATTAAGTTTGGTTGTCCCTGAAGATATCTATCATAACAGAATAGGCAATTAAAGAGTAGCAATTAATAATCTAATTGGTAGATATTATTATTAGTATTTAAAGACCATACTATATATCTCTTGTTATGATTAAGACTTTTTTGCTAAGTTACTTATGTAGTCAATATAACTTTGGTAGTTGCCCGAACAATAATTAAACTAATAAGGAAATCACTTAAAGATACACATACTTATTTATTGTACATTTAGGAATATTGAGTCATCTCCTGAAGTATAGATCTATGTTCCTTCCAGAGGACTTTAAAGAAATTTCTGATTTTTTTCGAGGACACGATGTAGTATCTATCGTCTTTTTATTATCAAAAATTGTGGTAAAATTTGAATTTCACTTGACCTTGACTTTACCTTTGCATGTCCTTAGTCACATGTTTATATCATTTGATGACAATCAAATAAGCTATAATAACTTTACTTAAAAAGGTCACGTTTGATTCAATAATATTGCTATCAATGTTACAAAAAAAAGAATAAAGATTATCCGCTTAAAAATATATTAGGTACACATTTTTTTCCTTTTTAACAGACGCAACGAAGTAGTAAAACTAACGGTGCATCTAAGTAACGTGATAACCAATAAAATAAACTTATTTTACGACCTCAGCGAAATCCTTTCTATAAACGTAAGATAGGATATTTTATAGACATTTAATAAAAAACCCTTATGCAGTGTTCGACCGCGACATCGGTTATCGAAACATCGCGTGGGGCTAGTGTCCGGTGTCGGGAATATTCCCATTCCTTTTGTTTGTCCGTCCGTTTGTACGTTTGTTACGCGTTCTGAATGTCTTCTTTATTTTTGGCTTAAGTTATAAGGTGGTAGCGATTATTATATAACTAAAGCTAGCGGGCCTAGTGGACGTAAAGATATTGCGTCCACCTTAATTAGGTGGGCTAAGCGTACGAAGGAAAATATCAGGTAATATAAATATTTTAATACTGAACTTAAAGACTCGTTGTGTCGGCAAATACGGACATAATAATCTTACTGCAAAAACCGTTCATTATATATACTTTCATAACAAAGTTACTGTATTTTTCTACTGTTATCCGATTTGAGATTTACTATTGATTTCAAACGGGCATCTATTAAAATCCTGCATAATGGTACTTTATTTATCTAGTAATATGGCACTTGTATTTTTATTCCAAAATTCAGACACATAATTATTCAAGAAAAATAGTAGGACTTGTGCATGTTTCGACTACAGTAGCACCACTATCATACGTATTTCTGCTGAATTGTAACAGTGCTGACGCTGATGTGCTTTGATCTGAAGGATTTGTATAGTTACATGTTATATCATTTTTATAAGAACGAATATGAAATGTTTAAACGATGCATATTGTACTGAAATTTCTTAAAATCATTTATACTTCATGCTATGACCTTAATAACAGCACAGAACACTTTAATCCGAATGAAAAGATAAGCCTCAGCTTATATCAATATATATGTATATATATAAAACTATTAATCGTATCAGTCTCTTTCATTTATAATGCACATGAATTCTAATAAATAATTGATTTGAAAACGCTTGTTGCTTATGCTTTAAGTAAAAAATCGAACATCAGAATAGAATTGATCACCAAATTAACCATTTTAATGGTGCGCTGTTTAGTATCAAATGCGGGGGCGATGGATTCCTCGAGACTTTGAAATAATGGGACGTTTTGAATCAGAGAACACACTTATATAAACTCGGTAAGTTTATTACAATTCATATAAGTACGTTTTAAATCGTTTATTTAACTTGGCGTATTGGATTAAACGTTCAACTGCGATCAGCATAATCTTTGTCTAAATTGGGCATAGTGAGACTTTAGGAGTAGCGTATAGACATGCTTATTTCTATTCACCTAATTTTAAAAGATCACTGCAGCTAATGGCTGATGATAACTAATCTTAAAACTTTCAAATAGGTTCGTAGTACTGACTGTACTGAAGTCGGTCAATTATAGATTGTTGCTCATGGAGCGGAAGTTAAAATGACTTGTGTGTCACTTTGTGTTATCAAGCATATACTCTAGGTCAGAGTAAAGCATCAGGAGCTGGTGCTTATGCTATTGAAGTTGAAACTTTCATAGATCTATCTTAAAAGCAACATGGCAAACAAAAAAAAAGTCGAAATATCTTAGCGTTCCTGTCAATTGTGATCACAGCGTGACATTCTAATAAGATAAATTTCCAAATAACTTTATACTCTAAGTATTATAATGAAATAAAGTTAAGATCAAAAGCTGAGTAGACGCTTGTCTCTGACAATAACGTCTTGAAGTTAAATTACGTTCATATGTTACACGAAGTGAAAAACTTCGCTTCGATAGGTTAATAATGATCTGGTGAGTAGTTGAACTGATTTGTATAAGCTTTGGAAACTTTGTCTTTGACATTTTGCGAAAGGTCTTTGCGGATCTTTTCAAGTTAAAAAACATAGAAGATGTAAATCAGAGCTGTGTGAATGAAATTTATTGGTTAGTTGTTATAGGGAAATTACACGTGGAAAACACTTCTATTATATCTTAAAAAGAAAGTCCAGGCCATTAAGCAGATAACTCATGTAACAGTGAGAATGAGATATTACAAAGTCATAGAAACAATCAAAACAATCTAATGATATTTACTTTTGAACATTAAAAAACGTAACAACTGCTGAAATTTCGCTCCCAATATCTTTAAAATTAAGAATATAATAATATAGTACTGTACCTGAATTTTACGCAATGTTCACCTTTAAGACAAATGTACCAATATGTTTCTTTCTTCATTCAGTTATTACCTGAAACAAGTACATTAATAATATTAGTTTTGATATTTATAGCATTCTGTAAAAATAGTATAATATAAGTTCTCAAAGACATAAAACAGAAGTGCTCGAAGAACACATAGAATAACAGTCTTCGTTAGGTTATTACTAAGATTACGATCCATCGACTCTACCGTAAGTACACTAGCTTTAATATATAACGATGTACCCAATTAAACTAAAAATAAGCTGAAACCGAAATACTTGACTAAATCATTTCATTTCATGTTTCGTATGGTGATCATGGACCATTCGATTTTTTTAAGTGTAAATGACAGCTTATATCGTATTGATTAATCCATATGTCTAAGAGATCTTTACATTTTTGCAATTATGCAAAGTAAACCTACATTTCAAGAAATTATTAGTGAATTATACAAACGAATCTTCTAAATAGGATCTAAACCCACAATACTCAGTGTGTTGGCAATACCAAGACATTCGCTACCATCCAAACCATCGCACCATCCATAGAACATTCCCGATTCTATATATATTATTTTCTATCTTTTAACTTGAATTTCAAAGGTTAGCAAATACACTTTCAATAAAAACAAATCAAAATAGTCTGGCTTTTCTAAGTAAATCGGATTTAGAATCCCTTGGAACTGTTCCACTAGCTAAAACACTTTATCCCGAGCTTAGATTTTCGTTTCACCCTTACCTGTGTTAACAAACAAATGTACGAACTTTCCTATTGACTTAGGTTTCAGAAGGGATTTCATAATATGTATATAGCATAAAATCTTCTAGGAAAGTAAAGGAAACCATTTTTTAACATAGGCATATTCATTGTTATACAAGTCTTATAATAAGAAATTTAGAAGGATGAAAAACTGATGTAATAACTTGATTACAATATCCAGCTTTTGATTTGGAATGTTAGAGAGAAGACAAAGTCTGCTAAGTCAAGGTTTCGTATAGCGTGGTCTTTGTCTATCGAAGTTATTCCGCTATGTGATAGAGAGAATCAAACACTGGGTCTGTACCTTCGCTTGTAAAATTAATCAGACATATATATTCTATAATTGTTGTAGTTCATAATATTTGTTTCCTAAAAGTCACTGTTTGTGGAGATAGGGGAGAGATTTGGGAGGAGACTTGATAATTTAAATTTTATTTCGAACGCTCTTCTCATTTTAGGAAAATGATTTTAAACATAACAACCTTAGAAATAGATAAGTTTTCGAACTTAGATTTTTTGTACAAAATTACTTATTAGGTTATTAGGGTCAACACACTGGTAAATATACATATATACTATATAATAAAAAAGTAATTATTAATAAAACCAACAAAAAATCGATTTTATAAAATTTGAACATAAATAAAATGAAAACTAACAAAATGAGAAAGGAAATACTAAAATCTATTAATAATTTAATATATTACTATTATCAAAGAAAGGAATACAACTCAAATCTTATCTTTTCAAAGCACAGTAGGACTGAGGATATCATATAATTGTAGGTGTAGCTGTATTATTAGTTATCTACAATTAACAACACATAACGCTGATAATCTATGCATGTTTGAATATATGTACCTCATCATAACATTAAAACAAAGAACTCGATACAATACGATCAATGATTCATTCCTTTACAATAGTTCTAAGAAACCGTTGCAAGGCAATTGTGCATTATCGTAAGCGACTATATCCTCCGTTAGGGTTCAAAATGTTATCAATTCACGAACACACACCAGTGAGACCATAGAGTAATAGCTTGTCAGTGTAAATACATTCTTATTATAGTACAAAAATTCTTTGTCCATCCCTTTTCCCATTATTTGGGGTCGAGTCTCCTCATATTATTGCATCAAACCAATCTGTTTTGGGCTTTCGATTCTTGAAAAAGGTCTTTCTTGAGGTGTTTCGCGATATTTGACCACATGGTCGAAGGTGAGCGACCTCTACTTCTTTTCCGTTCGGGTAGGTTCAAAGCTAGTTGTACCACATGATCCTCCTTACATCTTTTTTTTATTGCAATAAAGAGTGGTTTAATGTAATAATGTACGAGGAGTTGAACTATAAAAACAACCTGTGAAGCGATACTGGAATCCTTGCAAATGACCTGGAGTTTTTGGTGATGGAAAAGAACCTAATGAAACCATAGATTGTTGATAACGATTTTTCTAAGTCTATAAATTCGTAGTTGAAACCTATCGCAAAGCACCTTCGTGATTGTATTCCGGCAACACTTCCAATAAGTCTGTCAGTTTCTCTCTGGACTTAACATGCTTACTATCTGAGCTTAAATGTCCATCTAACCATCAAGTGAGGTAGTGATCAAACGCTAAAAACTTAGCTGCGAAGAAACTAAAACTTTCTCTATTAATGATCATGACTGAGTTTTTTAGTTGAGTATAAATACGTAATTCCCTTATTTTCTATCTTATTTCGCTTCTTTGAGACATAAACGTTAAGCTTTAATATAATGAAGCCTAATTTATTCAAATGAGATAGATGCAAATTACATATTATAAGTTAAAATTCATCAAATATTTTAAGATATAGAGCGTGCCGAAAAAATAGACATTTTAGTTGCAGATCTGATACATATCTTTGAAAAATATTATTCTCTTTCGTTGGAACCGGGTTGTACAACGACTATTTGACATTATGTCAGTCACTACTGGGGCCAAAAATCACGCATCAGCATTTTGTCTTTAAGTATTTGTTAATCTCTTTCCCTTACTTTAAAGTCATTAGAAGTTTTAACATTGCTGTCAATATCAATTTTGAATATATGCACGATATAATAAAATAAATATTTCACAATTAACGAAATGCGTTATTTCGTGTAGTTTTAAAACATTTAGTTAAAAAAAAATGTCACAGTAAAGCTTTTCAATTCTATGTCTCAATTCAGACCATTTAATATAGTATGATTTTTGTATATCTCTCATTATGGTTAAAAATGAGCAAAAACTTAAACACTGTTTAACACTTACCCTATCGCAAGCAACCTTAAACCACGGCAACTAACAATAGAACAGTTTCTATGCTAGCTATTGTCTTTTGTCTTGTACATGAATAATCGAGTCGCCGATAAAACGACAATATAAATAAACGTTAGACCTTACAGCACTTTCTAACACCCACATCGTTTGTACGGTGATATATGTATTCTTAAGGAACACCTTGTTTACTGTTTCGATTCTTATCTCTGTATCTTCAAATATGACATTACATGACGGGTAACACCATGTTTATTTTTCACTTAATTTATCTGTCTACTTGATTCCAATTTAAGATATTAAGCAAATTATCTTTCCATTCGCATACACTGTTTTGCAATATTCTTTTATTTAATTGGTATGATTCTTCTCTCGAATTTTGTACCATCTCTACAAGAAGTCTTCTCCAAAGAAATCTGTAAAGTCGCTTATAAAATTTAAGGGGTAGTCCATTGATTAGTATTTAGTCCATTTTTGAGTATTTTTGACCACCCCTCTCCTTGGTAAGATGTTGTAACATTTGTCTCAACCTCCATTACCCTACCCTAATGTATTCCAAAATTGGTATTTTTTGTTTATAAATACGTTGGCATTATTAAAAAATGATTTGCTTTATTAGTTTCACTTTTATAGTATTATTACATTTCGTTACAATCATTATTACAATACTATTCAATATAATTCTTATATGTACATAAATATGACTCAGATTTCGACGTAGTTTAGAAACGTGGCAATGCTATGGCATGGTAACATAAATTAATCAGACTTTATAACTTTTGTAAAAAAAATTACCCAATAAAAATTACTTTATATTTGCCGAAAACCCTCTCTCCGTCCCACGTGGCGTTTAGTGGCATTCGTCTTGAGCCTGTCCCTCATTTATGTTTCCTCATGTAATTAGTGGACGCTCCTTAAATCATGATACATCATAAGTCAAATTTCTGTAAAACTATTTTATAAAAATTTTCTTATTAATGCCAGAATTATATCGATCAGGACAAGACCATTGATCCCTTAAGTATTTATCTACTGCACAATTTTTACTAAATATAATTTTAAATATCACAGTATCTATAATAGCAGTTAGACGCTTCTCTGATATGTCTTAGTTTTGAAACAAAGCCGACAAACTAAGTGGAGGAAATTTAATGAATAATCAATAGATTTAGACTCCGCTTCGGAACGGGTGGATGTAAAATTCTGCATTGCGTCCCGCACCCTCGCTTTGTACCGCAGTTTGCGCTGACTCAACGCCGAATTTAATGTGATATACTGCAGCAAAGCTTACAAAATTTGTTTAATTACTGTTTCCTTCAGTTTTTGCTGTGAATGCAATTTGTTAAGCTTTTGTCGCTTTAGGATATTCCCATCCTAAAGTAATTTAAATTCGGTTTTCTTCAAACTACGTTATTGGCTTGTCGGGTCTTCACAACTTCGCGACCTGTTAACAAACTGAAGGATGCCAGAGTCGCCGCACTTCGGCTTGGGCTATTGGATGCAACTTCGAGAATCTGTGTAAGGTAAACTAAGCTAGCTATTGTTACATATAAGAATTCGTGATATGTACTGGCGTGTGAGCCTCACGTTAAATTAAGTCAAACATTAGTAGTGACAGAAACGAAAACTTTAGGTTTGTCATACGACTCACAATTCTTTAAAGCTCGCTACACTTCAATTACATTTGCCCATACTATTAAGCAGTGTGTCACGGAAATTTATAAACGATATGGCGTTAATGATTCCGTGAATCTAAAATGATAGTTCCACAGATCCCTCGTGTGGTGATATAATGAACACGGGATTTATAATTTGAGAGTCATTCGCCATTATCGTGCTTTGGTGATATTACACATTGATAGAATCACGTCAACCACGATTACTATCATGCTATATTTGCGCCAGAATTATGTTTAGTGAACCAATAATTTATATATTTTGGATTTTATGAAACTTTTTGCTCACGTTTTGTCGTTTCTTTGAAATTATTTATTTTACCTTGGTTAATTATGGTTTGACTCATTTTCTTTGTAGTGCTGCCATTGCTATTTAATCCATCAAGCCTTTTACAGATTTTATATTACCTTTACTAGATATAGTGCCATTACAGCTTAGTTCCTATAAGAAAGAGTAATAAAATCTACCGTAAATAATACTATGCAGAACCCTCTATCTGTGAGTAAAGTCTCGTGAAAATTAGTTTAATTTTTTTTCCCTACAAACAATTGAACCTCAAATTTAGAAAATGTTGATATACTACTATTGTATGTATGAGTCATGCTTACCAGGAGATTTATAATTAGCTTTAATCATACTTTCTATTCAAATTCTATTAGGTAGGCGTGATGATCAAGTGCTTGTTTTCGATTGCCTGTTTGTGGGAATAAAGCTGCTTGTTGGATCATAATTATTTTATTTATGTGCTACAATAGTGTCGTTATGTAGCCTCAGTGCTTGAACATGATGGACTCTTAAAGTTTTTTTTTTTAATTCAAATGTGCTGATACGTACATAATAAATAGGGTGACTTACAAAAAAACTTTACGAAATTTACGTAGCCATACGTAGTATATATCTACTGGTAAATCTACGCTATTGTTATTGTACCAGTAAATTTAAGAAGTAAATAATATCAATTAAAAAATTAAACCCTAATATAATTTTAATGATATAAATATTAAAAGTTAAAGAAAATACTCGAATACTCCTATATTAAACAATAGAAACCCCGTAACAGATTCATACCACGGGACACGACACACGGTTCGCATTGTCAATGTTTTTAAATTTGCTCTTATTAAATTTGTGAGAGCTGCAACAGCCCTTAAGATTAGAGGGGAAAGGTTTTATTAGGGGCGACTAACGAGTGCCGATAAGGAGGTATTATGCCCCTCGACGTTTTGCCCGACACAAAATAAAGGTTGGGAGCGATAATATCTCACTAAAAGTCTTTCTTACCTCTCATCACATATCGTGTTTCAGGACTGACCTTCCTCATAGTTTGGAAGATATAGGTCAGCAGCCACGCTAATCAAATATTTGCACAGGCTAACTTTTTACAAGAATGCATAACACACTAACGGCAACAATTGCAACGAAAGGTTAATTCGATTATACAGATGAATAAAGAAGTATTAAAAAGTGAAAGATTTTACTTGCCAATCTATTTATTACTCATTACTTTATTTGTCACTGCGAGGTTCAGTTTATGTGGAACAGTGTAGCGGCCAAAAATTTGTTAATATTTAGCACCACCAGGGAAGCACGTACAGGGGAGTGTAAGGTACACTTCCAGCGAACATGAGTTCTACAAAACCTCAATTCCCGCTATTAAAATATATAATTGATTTTTGGACAGTAATAATGAAAAATCAAATTATGTTCTGCAAATCTATAACAGTTTAAAAGGTAGTTATTACCCGTATCTGTTCAAAATTTGGTTATAATTTATATGAGAAATCTTGGTCTAGTATTACTACTTTGTTAGGATATAGCTACTTAGTATTTGAGCCCGGTGAAGCTGTTAAAATCTAGGTCAATAGCGTAGTCAGACCGACGAAAAAAATTTAGTATTTGATATCGCTAAAGCCTATGTATCACACCGGTGCAAACAGGGGGCAAAACCATCCACTGTTTAATCTCCAGTCCAATCTTGACTTAAATGAACACCTAGACGACGCACCCCCCTATATCGATTGTAAGATAGTGCTAAGCCACTGGTTTACTAATTAATTGATTTGCCTCGATGTTTTCATCAATTAACAATGTAACTGCTCTAAATCCACTTACCTAATCTATAAGGTCGCTCTCATTCGCACCGTTTCTCTTTTCAGTTACATATAATACATGTTAGGTTTAACACAGCAAGATCTAGTCATTATACTTTCTTATGCTTTGTAGTTTTTAGCGTTTGATTGTAATCTTATCTGATGTTACGTGACGATGTGGTCTAAGCAGGTAAACAAACTAAAGCTAAAAGGACACTGGCTCTCAGGTACAATTGTTGTAATACATCGACAGATGCTTGACAACAGATTTTCAAATTGAGGGTGGTACCTAGCCAGAAGGACTTAAAAAAAGCCCTACCATCAGCCAATGTTACGACTTACGGTGATGCTATACAGCAAAGTCTATGTTATATTCAGTGATTATTAGAATATAAAGTGCTAATCTATCTAACATTCAAGGAGTCCCTAAAATCACAAGTTGTATATTAATCTATGGTTTTTGCCACTAGAACTAGACGCCTTCATAGTTTCTAGATTTTTTACGCAGACTCATACCTTACTTACCTTAAGATACCTTACTTACCTGGCTATTATTACTTTACATTTAGCAGGTAAGTTGCCTTACGTAAGTTAAAGAGAGAAGTCTAAAAGGATCCAATATAACCCAAAATTGATGAATCGAATAAATATAGAAATTGTAGTCTTTTAAAAAGAAAAGTAAAATTTATATATTTTTGTAACTAATAATTATATTATATATAGAATAGTAGAAAAATTAAAAGCAATTTTCCGCTAAAACTAATATGCCTTGACAACTAAATCTAAAGGTAATCTAACATGTTTGTAAATCCTCTTATCACCGATAGAATAACATTGAAACAATTTATGTATACTAAGCGAAGGGAAACCACCGTCTCCTTGCACAGGGTTAAAGAACATAAAAACGATAAGAAGGTAAGATAGTAGATAAATATAAAAGTAATGTTATGGGTAGGTAAATTGAAAGGGATAGGGAAGGAAAATTAGAAAGTGACATGCGATCGGAAGTATTTCCAAAATTTTGTACCGGTTAAGTAATTGGGGCTATTAACTTGATCGATTCTTAGATTAATATATCAATTCGGATTTATCATACCGTGCTTTTAAATTTTGATGGTTATTAAGTTTGTTTGTTTTTTTTTTCATATTATATATATTTTCCTATCTCAATGGAGAAATATAGTTATTACTAGTTCTGTTGACAAGTATAACCATTAGGGGAGCTATATTAATACAATAAGCTAGATCCTTCCTGCGACTTCGTTCTCATGGACATTGTTTTGTTACTTCATAAAAACTGCGAGTTTTATCTAGATTGATTGTAAGATGTGCTCTATCTATTAATTTATGTTGTAATATTTTTACCATTTCTTTCTCAATGTTAAGTTTCCTTTGTGGATTTTTTATGTTTATATGGATAAGTAGGTGGTAGAGCCCCGTTGAAGCTATTTTTGGTTTCAGCATGAATGGGTCGGCTCCTCCGGGGTAGTACCACCCCTCTCACAGATAACCGACGTGAAATAACAGTGCTTGCATTGTTGTGTTTCGTTCGGTCAGTGAGAGAGCCGGAGGCCCACGTCCCTTCCTCTTTCCTTCTTTTCCTTTTCTTCCCTTCCCCCTTCTCCCATATACAGGCTGGCAACGCACTTGCGACGTCCCTGATGTCGCTAGTGTCTATGGACGGTGGTGATCACTTAACATCACGTGACCCACCAGTTCGTTTGCTTCCTTTGATATAAAAAAAAGCACATGTATATGTAGCTTAGATCTTATTCTGTCTATTTCTGAGTAAAAGTGTCACCAAAAAAATATTAGACTATAATATTTTTGGAAGCCAAATAGAAAGAAGACTAAGTATGTACAAAGTGATAATAAGCAATGGTAAAAGACCGTAAAAATATTACTAGGTTAACCTTGTAAATCTAAAGTAGTGATGGTTCTGAGTCCTACTGGGTATTCCGTAGTTATAGATAATTAGATGAACGGTACAGGCCTTGGCGAAATATTCGAAATTATCACTTGAGAATTATCTTGAATTATAATAAGGAATTACTATTGTTTATTATAACTACACTAGAAACTTTTGAAATGTGGAAAATTTTCAAACAATTTCAACAATAAAATCTCTAATTTACTCTCGTTTCGAAATAAAATATGTATGTAGTTTATCATCTCTGGATTGATCGATACTTATCTTAGCAGCCTTGTTCTCCTTTCGCATACAAAAAAAAGTTACTGTAGAGTGACATCCGCAACGGGACAAAGGCGTGGCAATAAAAAAAAAACAGCTAAAAGTGATACTAAATTCGAGATCCAAGATTTCTTCAAACAGTGCCTCCTGTAGCGGCCTCGCAGTAAAACTACGGTCGGCCATAAAATAAAAAGTGTTTACTCGGCCCGCAGATAACCGGGGATAAAGTTTCGCGATAAGTTTTTATATCTTAGGGGTTTCATGCAGGTAAGATTTTTTATAATCAGGTGCAATTTAAAATGTTCTCTATAGTTCAATGTTCGAAGGAATTAAGTATGCTTTTTAAATTTGTCGGATATTCATTTGTAATGTTGCCTGCGTTGTTTTCATAGTGAAATAGATAAATATGTTGACAGAGATGAGATGGATGATATTGTAAATAATGATAACGATATTGTTGCACGGAAACGACTTTTTATGTTTGTTTATTCAGTAAATAAATACAGAACAAGAACTATGATTTATTACACGATGTACTTTATATTACTTCACAATCGTGACTCGAAAGATCTTTTTGTCTTATACACTCAACTCAAATTTACATAACTATTCTTCAGCATTTTGGGCGCTAATTCCAAGTTATTAGTATTTCTTTTTCGTGTTATAATATCTACCAGAAATTTTATAAACAGCTTAGTTTAGAAATAGGAGAATTACATTTAAAAAACACCGATAAGAGTTCTAAATTATTATTATTTTAATACGTACAATATGATTTGTCGTAAGTAACATTATGTCATATTGTTCTTAAATTTGCACCAAGAAAAAAAAGTTTCATTATTGCTTCAGAAAATTTTGTTTGTTTTAAATATAATTCTTGAAGATACGAAAATAGAAGGAAACATAATAAATGGCATGAGAAATACGCGAGAGCTTCATACCTGGAGATGAATCATTTTTAGTGCCAGCGGAACGCCGGCGTCGGTCCCGAAATTCCAACAATGGCCAATAAACACGCCATAAAAATATAAAGAGCCCACTAAAATGCCATTGTCGTTAGCCGAATGTCCACCTTTTGTTAAATTGAGCTGTCAAATATTTCGCATCGTCCGTGTCAAAGCGTGACGAGTAGTGTTGTACCACTTCGATTATCGATTCAGGAGCCGTTCAAGTATTATATAATTAGGATTTTTTAAATTTCAGACCGCCCATCTACCTGATCAGTAAAAGCAAGCAATGCTCTGACTATGATTACGTAAAATTTATATAAGTAATTCAAAATCTGTTTTCGTTAAATAAATAAATATTGCTGACGTAATCATCAGACTCCCTCTAATCCCTATGTCATCAAAAATAAGTAAATCAAAGACCATGACCATATATTACTTAATATCTAATAATTTACTGACAGGTCATCTGCTTTAACCAATCCATTTAATTTGTAAGATCAGATCAACAAATAACAGTAATATTTGAAAGTTATAAGAGGCTCTTTATTTTTGCTTAAATGTTTATAAAAAAACATTTAACGTAATGAATATGTTTGAATGAAAAAAAAACTAGCAAGTGGGACAATATTCTTTAGAATGTTGCTTGTTTTCTGGTGCAATAGTCTTACACAAGTCTTGAAAAGGTAGAACTATTGACATACTTACGTTTACTGCAAAATCAGCATAGTTAGCACTGCTGTATTTCAGGGTTAGGTATGTGGTTGACAACAGTTTCTAGCACAATGATAGTTTCTAAATCAGTTCTCAAGAACTCCAATTACAACTTCGATCTTACTTAATTTAACAAGTAAGAGTTAAAGTAACCAATTACATCAGGTGAATTATATGGCTACTTTTGCCAGAACTAAATGACAATTTTGGATTTTTATTATATTCGGATATTAAAGAAAAAAATGAAACAAAAGTATGTACTTATTTAAGAAATAATCTATAATAACCGGTTGTTGGTATATCTAAGATTATTAAATTCGAATACTGTGTTAGATTTTTTTTCTCGAAATGACTACGCTATTGACCCATCAAGGTCTTAACAGCTTCACCGGACTACTAAGGCGAGCGCTTAAGGCACTCAGCCGATTTTATTATGGCAACCAGCTCAAGGGTGCACGGCACACCTCGGCTTGGCTGTTGCCTGTTGCATGCAAAATCGCGACCTATCTTAGCTAACCTAGCTAACTATTCATATATGTATGAGTTGTTGAAACGTATATGTGTACCAAGCATACACGTCTCAACAACTCCTCCATGACTACTGTGTTAGATCATTATTATGGTTAATACGCCTTAGTTTTTTTTGTGTATTGTGGTGTATATGATGTTGCAGTACATCAATTTCTGTACTCTTCAGCCGATTACTATAAAATTGATATGTAATTTGGACACTGATAGTCCGTTACAGTATATAATTTCATTATACGTTATTCAACCGTCCAATAGTCATCTTATTACATACAAAATAAACCATTAAATAAAAGTCATATTACATAGATTTGTAATTCCCATTATATCGAAATATATCTACAATACAAATTAAATACATTTGGATTAAAATAAATAGCATCAATATATCGTATCGATTCTCCGAGCAACACTAAGGACAAATTTATAGTAATGATTCTTTTACGATGTAATAAAATCGACTCAGAAATATTGAACATTGACATTTATAAGCCCATGAGACGGCTTTTGGCTAGTGGTTTGACTTATTAGCTTTTTATTGCTAATTACGCCGTAATATTTATACGTATGGTTTTTAATAAATAACGCAGTATATGCTGTATTTTATGTCATATGTCAATATCACACGGGTATTTAATTCGAAAGTAAGTATACCTTGTGTTCATAAAGCTGATATATGGATATTAAAAGTTTAGTAGCAGAATTAATTACGTTGTTCATCATAGCCAAGGTCACATCGAGCCCAATATAACATTTTACAATATTTGCAGATAAATTATAGATACTGCATAAATGACAAAAAATACACACAACACTTGAAATATTGTCTTATAATTAGTCATTGATTTTATATGAAAAATATTTCGCCATTGTATCCCCAAAAATTGAATATTATTCCTAATCTACTTTGTACCTTTCATATATGTGGAGATATAATACGCAGTTCTTTAATTAACTGCGACCTTTGTTTCCGAGTAATTAGAATGTTCAACTGAAACCATTCAAACTCTTCATATTATTTTTATTCGTTCAACTATATTATATATACATCATTTTGTTTTTTTTTTTAATTTAACACATAGTGATTATAGTATAATTGCTGGTAAACGGTGACAGCAATCTACAATTTCTTTACAGTCCTTATGGTTTGGCTATCTGGCTCCTTGTCAGTTGGATGTACACATTCGATGGAAGAAGGCGTTATTCAAACTATGGATGTACTGTGGAGTAGCATGTACTAAAACTTATACCGTAATACTATAATCTAAAAGAGAGACACTGAGACGGTTTATCACAATCGGCTGAACTAGTAATGCGATACGAGTAAGTGCGTATGACAGGTGCAACACTTAGCGTGTGATAGTCACGATCCAGACTAATACAGTTGCCATACACTAATACGTTCTTCTTCAAAAACAAAAACACTTTATTAAATTTAGGCGTTTATGAACGTCAAAACTACCAGCGGTTAGTAAAATAACCTAGTGTAAGAAAAAAACCGGTAAGAAGCTCGGTCTAGTTTATCTTTTCAAGATACATATTTTTACAAAGATAGGTAATTACATTTATTTTTAGCGGATGCACAGAGAGGTACGTCACTTCTAGATGTCACCGTCATTCACATACATATCCAACCCTATACGCTTTAAACATTAAAACCCGCTTAACCATGGTCTTTGAACTCACTATGCAGCAAATTGGTAATGTACTTTGGAACTTCAAACCTAACAATATTACCTAAAAAAACGGTATTGGTCTTAGTGAGCTTGAAACATGGAATGACCGATTTGATATTGTTTCTAGTAGGTATTTAAATTGTGTTGGTTTTACTAAATGCAGCTTATCTAAGTTGTTGTGGACATACATTAGATAATCAAGAATCTATTAGAAGGGCAGTGATAAGTAATGAAAATATAATGAATATCATAACAAGCAAACGTAATAGCAACAACATTTTGAAGTAATTTATTCCTGTTACCGCCTTAAGGGAACTGTTCCCGCGATTAATCGCAATATCGAGCCTGGCCAACCGTTATTAGTACCTCCTATAGTTGCCAAGGTGTTCCCGGGCCCCTCTATAAATCTTGTCTAATTTGTGTGTAATTACAGACTGGTACAGTTCTCGGAGTAACAAGGAGCGTGGAGTGCGTACCGGCGGGGAGTCCCGGGCACGTGCTTACGCGTGGCCCGACATCATAAACTACAGAACAGCCCATAAACTTTATAATTGACGACGAAGATTCAACTTTAAAGCCTGTTAATAACGAATCAAAATTTGATGTGGCACTACTAGGAACACAATTTAAAGATGTTTTTGATAGGAATCAAGCTGTACTAAACTTTAATGTTAAACGCAAAAGGTAAGAATCTGCTTGGTGATGTAAAGACAGTTGGGAATTGTAGTAAAATTTTGAATGCTATTAAGAACGTTGCGAAGTATCGTGCCGAGAGCTTGATGATGAAATGCAATAATATGTTCTTTGACCCTTCACTGAGAGCATTTTAATGTGGAATCTAAAAGGGTGGACTATTTCGAGGAGTATTGATGATCCTTTTTTAATGTTTGTACCAGAAACATAATGGGTTTTAACGGTTATTCATTACTGTGTACAGAAAAACGTTTGGTTCCCTCCTGCGTCTTTGCTTATAGCATAATTTATTGAATACATTTTATGTAGTTGCTCTTGTCATACAATATAGAAGCTGGTAATGTAATATATTTGGTAGTGGTAGAGCCAAGCTGAAGCTATTATTGTTTTTAGCACGAAAGGGTCGGCTCGTCCGGGGAAGCACCACCCTCACACAGAAAACCGACGTGAAGTAACAGTGCTTGCATTGTTGTGTTTCGTTCGGTCAGTGAGAGAGCCGGAGACCCACCTACCCTCCTCTTCCCCTTCCTCCTTCCCTTCCTGTCCCCCCCGACCTCCTCCCAAACACAGACTGGCAACGCACTTGTGACTCCCCTGGTGTTGCAAGTGTCTATGGACGGTGGTGATCACCTAACATCAGGTGACCCATCTGTTCCTTTGCCTCCTATGATATAAAAAAAAAATTGATTTATGTATATATGTAATATACTGAGTAATGTTTTTATTTATTTACGGGCAAACAGCAAATTTCAATCAAGCACGCTTACAGCCTCTAAACACGTTTCGGTCCATTACAGTAGCATTATGTTATGCTCATTTATAGGAAATTTTACCGAAGCTAACTAAATTTTACGTTTTAAATATCAGTTATAAATTAGGTATGTTATTTGTTAATTGTATAAATATATACTAAAAAAGTATTTGTAAAATTTATAATTGATGTATTTTACACCAATATAAATGTATAAATACCATAACCATACTTTAATATAATGAACGTTTCTCTTGTTTCCCCAAACCAAAATTCGAAGTAATTAAATAGATTTAGAAGATACTTTAAAAAACACATTGCGTGTATCAGAGTGTACACGCGAAGAGAGTGAAACTTCTTTATTTTTTATGTATTAAATTATATGTACTATGTATAGGATGAGAGTGCTCGTTAACTTTATGATATATGAAGTTTCATAGTATAGATACTCAATTATACATTCACTAATTTCTGTATGCTACTAGACCCAGACACTTATATACAGCTACCTTACGTTTAACACGTAGCGCGTAACTAAATTATTTCCATTACCGTGTCCTAAGGATTTTCACTTTAAATAAAAACGTACAGTGAATTCGGATAAAATACGTCTTTTACATGAATCTACTAGAAAAAACAATATTCATGACGACAAAGTCACGTGCACCAGTTAGTTTATACTAATATTATTAAGAGGTAAAGTTTGTGACGTTGTAGGGAGTAATCTCAGGAATTACTGCTATGATTTGAACAATTCATTCAGTGTTATATAGCTCATTTATAGGAAGGCTATAGGCGATATATCATCACGCTAAGATCAATAGAAGCGAAGTATTAATGAAGAATGTATCAAAATCAGGGTTTTTTCCTCTTGAGAGCTTCCGCTGCGTGTTAGCGTTAGCCAAAGTAACTATTGCACGGGGACGAAGTCGCGGCCAGAGGCTAATATTTAATTATGTCTGAAAATAAATCTTGTAATTCGTGTTAATGTTGTGTATTCTCTAAAAATTAGTCTAATTTTGGAATATGTTAACAAATCGCCACTCTGTACACTTTATGCTCGTGTTATGCTAATTTATAACTTTGCATTAGATGACGCATGAACTTAGATTCCAGCAGATGGCGCCAATGTACGGGCTAAATCCCTCTCATCCCTACATAATTAACTCGCGCCTGTAATAAATAAATCCGAGCTACAATACCTATCTGAATGTTACAAATAAATCCACGTCATTCACTACACATTCGTCGCAAAATTCGTAGAATGTTTTACGTATTATCTACTCAAAAATGACTCTTATTTTACATATGAATAGATTTGATATCAGCTTGCGAGATGAAAATGCAGTTGCAATATAAAAAAAATGTTCGAGTGTCGATACTATACTGTTCACCATTTAGTTACTTGATTGAAATTTCGCAATCAAACCGGGGGAGTGATATGATGAAATTATTTGTATATTTTCCTCCCTCTTCTGAGGTTTGTATTAAAATTGTTGTAGGGTATGGGATATTTGCAAGGGCTTTAAGATTGTAATCACGAGCCACTCGCTTGTTCAAAGCGATTATTATGGAGATAAGTTATGCAGTGTAGTGGGTCGGCCCACGCAGCGTATCGCTGTATCATATAAGTTGCTAAGTTGCGATGTTTCGTACCTGTGTTTTGTCTAGACCAGGAGTACTCAAACTAGAACTGCTAGCGATCTAACTCAATATTGTTAAACTATGATCAATCGATTCTGAAAGACTGCAAGTACGTGTGATGTAGGATTGTTGTCCAGGGGAAGATAACTCCTTTTTAAATGATAAAAGAAAGTGAGGACGAGGTTATTCTGACTTAATTGTGGATCAAATAAATTTGTTTTAGTTACCTACCTACTAGAATAAAATCTTTGAATAGTTCTATATAACCAAATATTTCTCGAGATCGAATTAAAAAAGCACTCGCGATCGACAGTTTGAGCACCCTTTTGGTTTAGACATTGCTTGTTACTTTTTACTAAGTTCCACCAGCGACTTTATCTGCTATTTAAATTACTTGAATATGTCCTTTGGATGTTTTTAATCCAATAAATTGATTTGTAATTAAAAAATATTGAGGCTATTTATCAAAATATAAATCATCCTGTCGCTCAAGTTAAAGCAAATTATATATACATGCTAACATGTAGGTCAGTGGAGTAATTTGGGAGTTTATTGTGGACGAACATCATGACACGGGATTTTTATACGTTTGTATATGGAGAAAAGTAACAGAAAGAAAACTGTAGCTGTATCGATTTAAAGGAATGGATTGCGAAGAGCGTGTTCCAATTCGGGAACTTTTAGAAAACAATAAAGTTGCAGAATTTGAATTGCACGTTGGGTTCGCGCACCTATTCTCTGATTCGAGAAGCATTGAATGTGGAAAACTAGTTGCCTATAAACTTATCCTTACCACGTATTTCATTGTTTTATGCCGTCATTATTATTTAACTTTCTTATGGTTATTATTGGGGTCGTCTATTAATTACGTTGGGTTTTAGGGGGAGAGAAGGTCGTGAAGCGAAATCACACTAACACTCACATAAAAGGGTGAGGGATTTTCCGCAAATATAAGTAATTTTTGGAGCAAAAAATATTGATTAATTTAAAGTAGGTGTTGTACCTTTCTACACTAAAATATGCCAAGGTCTGACACAATTTGAGTCGACTTGAGACTTTTGGAGTAATGTATATGAATTAACTCCCTTTGCTCACGTGTGTCCATGTTTTACTTTTTTTAAAAGCCATTTTTTTGTATTTCCACTCCCCAGGACTTATCACAAAATTAAAGGATGGATAAACGAGCGTAAACGACGGACTTCAAGAATCGACTTTGAGATTTTCAATTTTTTGGACGCTGGCCCACTCATTTTAAATCTATCAAACCTTTTTTTTATAGAAGTGGGTAAAACATTTTAATGATGGACGTAAATCGGCAATCGATGGGCATAGGAATTTTCAAAATTCTTTCACGAAAATTGGGAGCCAATTTCTCGGAGCTTGATCTAACTTCTAGAATACACAACCAATTATACTAATAAACAAGACCAAAATTATGAGTAAAGTATTAAACTCTGACATAATTTAGCTTGCAAATGAATATGAAATAATTTCTTTGAAAACCCTATGCGGTTAATATTTATTTCTGAAACGAATGCGGACGGACGATGTGTATATCTCACAGTAGAAGGTGAGATTATGATTCTTTGAACTCACATTTTACGACTGATTTTATGTACAGCGACATCTTAAGCCAAATTTACTTATATTAGACTTACGTTAAGGTTGAATTTAGGTTGTGTATTAAGCAGGACATACGGTGGCGTCCTAGTAACGTCCCTGCCGCGACACTGCGACATATTTTTCTCATTTCGAATGCATATTTTATAGAGCACGAACGCATAATGAAAGGATTCTGTTCGTGAGCAAACAAATTACAATATCTGTCAACGGGAGTAGGTTAGGAAGCGTTGCTGAGGGTCTGATGTGTACTTATCATGCTTTCAACTCTGGGGATTATATGTTACCTTGTGTTTTAAGGACAGTTTGTTTCTTATAGAAGGTGTTTAGGGAATAAAAGTGTATGATTTTTTATATAATATCGTTCAAAATAAATAAAAATTCAGTGTCATGATGTTTGTCCACGAGACCTTCGAAACTACTTAACCAAATCTCCATAAAAGTTGGCATTTAAGTGTTTTTTTCGCTACTGCCTTTTTGCCTACATATGTAGGCAATTTCGCCAATGTTTAATGTTACAAATACATAGCATAATTATATAAGTATAAACATATATGTATAATTTGATGCAACTTGGGAGATCGGAGAATTAATATTTAGATGAATAGCCACAATATTTTTAATTACAAATTAATTTTATAAACTTTAAAATTTGACAATGTACACTTTCATAAGAAAATTGTGATAATTATCGATGACTTTAGGAGAGTAACTCATGGTCTCATGTCTCACACCACTCCCTTTTAAATCCGTCACTGAGCATAAGTATGACGTCATGTCAAAGATTGTAACAATTCATGATTATTACAGCTTAAAAATATATTATTACCGAAGAAACCGACTGAGTTAACTGTGTCAAGAAGTGAAACGTGTCATTGGATAAGCTTTGAACAGTCCCATATTCAACAATCTTAATGCTAAACAGTCGGTACCCGTTAATACTTGTTTCTCAAGTCGAAATAAATTAGGATAAAGAGGAGATACACTAAACACACACCAAACAACGATACAGTTTCTACACGTGATCCTACATATGATACTCGGAGGATATTTATGTAGGCAGCGATAAAATACTAAAATCCTGAAAATTATAGAGTTTAAACTCTATTGCTTGCTGAGAAAAAATACGTCAGAAATAAAACAAAAAAGTTTGACACGTTTTGAACGCTTGCTTTAAAAAGATCTCTCAGTGAATGTTCGCTGTCTTACTCTTTTGTCTCGCTTTGGTTAGGTTAGGTTATACTTGCGAAAAAAGGATAACGCGATCTTGCTTCGGGCGAGCGCGGTGCATTTCGTACGAAACCTTTTTTAAACCAAGTACTTAATTTTTTTGTAATAACACCGTATATGTTTTGAGAGCTCAAGATGGCTTGTACGAATAAAATTACCAGCTACAAAGCTTTGTAAATAATTCGTAATTAATTACATATTAATCTATTTGTTACTCTAGCTGTCTTAAAACCGTTTGCCTTATATATTACAACATTGTATATAAAACAAAATTCAAAACATTTCTTAATATTACCTTTGAAATTGCCGTTTTGTATGAAAAAAATTAATCGATTTTTTTTCATGTATTTTCTATTTGTATTCATCGAAGTAATCAACCCTTGCAATCAATGCCTCTTTGCCAACGCAGTGGCAATTTATTGATGCCCTTCTTAAAGAAATCAGCTGGACGTGAGGCAACAAATTCTTCAAAGGCATTTTGTACTGCCTGTCGAGTATTGATGAATTTTTTTCCCGCCAAGGAGTGATCCAAATTCTGGAAAAAGTAGTAGTCTGTAGGCGCAAGGTCTGGTAAGTATGACTGATGACGGAGAACTTCCAACCCCAGTTCTTGCAACTTGGAGAATATCTGCTGTGCAGTATGAGGTCGGGCGTTGTCGTGCAGGAGCAGCAGAGACGAGTGATTGACCAATGCTGGTTGGAGATGTGCCAGCTTCTCCATAATTGTGTTTAGTTTTTCACAGTACACATCTGCAATAATGTTCACCCCGTTTGGTAAGAAGCTGTGATGAATCACACCGGTGCTAGACCACCAAACAGTGAGCGTCACTTTTCTATGGGTAAGTTTTCGTTTAGGGTACTGTTTAGGTGCTGAACCAGGATCCAACTTGCTGAGACTTGCGGTTATCAAACAGAATCCATTCTTCGTCGCAGGTAACAATGCGGTTCAAAATTACTTCATTTGTGTGTCTGTTGAGCAGTGCAAGGTACGTCTCGACGGAGACTTCGCGCTGGCGATCATTGAGTTTGTGGGGCACCCACTTGTCAAGCTTTTTTACCTTGCCAATTTGACGCAAATGGACCAATATTGTTTTGACGCTAACGTCGAAAGCTGCTGCTAATTCAGCCGTAGATTGTGTATCATCAGCTTCCAAAATCGCCTTTAATTCGTCATTGTTGACCTAAGTTTTCGGACGACCGCGAGGCCATTTTTCAGGTCAAAATTCCCAGACCGGAAGCCAAAGCCAAAGCCAGCAATCCAATAACAGGTGGTGCGTTGGTTTGTAGTGTTAGCTCCGTAAACGTCGATGTTGCGTGCCGCTTGTGCCGCGTTGCTCCCACAACGGTACTCACATTCCATAATTACTCGAATTTTTAACGTATCCATGATAACAAAAAAGATTGAAATGTGATGAAAATGAAACACTAATCAATAAACAAATGACTACTTTAGGAAAAAGAATTTCATGTTTTTAAAATAAAATTAGTTTGATTTGATATAGCCAGTACTGCAGAACGGCAATTTCATAGGTAATGACCTATTATTTCTGAATACAATATTCTTAATTCTATGCTGTATTTATTACATTTCAATAAAAGGTTACATTAGATAATAAGGACACTCCATTAGTAAATAAGTTATTTTTGTCACAATGTGAAATCAAAAAGTTATGTTACACTTTTAATGTAAGTGTAAAATTGGTACATTAATTGTTTTTTTACGAAATGATACACAAATAAAATGTAACTTGTTTTTGGCTTGCAGCTTCGCTCTAGTTTATGTAGATTTGGCTAACCCCTTGAAAGCAATACTTTTATATGGGAGAAGATTTCCTATGTCTTCTACAGAAGAGAGTATATCAACGTTAGGTTAGATAGATTTGTGAAGTTGCTTGCAAGCCGACAGCTCAAGAGGTTCGGCCACTCTGACACTCTTGATTTTGTTTCCAAGCAGTGAAGTGCTTTAAGTGCTCGTCTTTGCGGCGAAGCAGTGAAATCCCACCAGGCCAGTAGCGTAGGCAAATAGAAAAAAAGACATAACAACATGTATGCAAAATTACATGATGATCGATACAATACTTAAGGCCTAAAAGCGTAACAAATTTTCATAGAAACTCACAATTGATTAGTATGTATTTATAGGTAAGCAACATTGGAAGTATTTTCTTTAAAAATATTGTATGTATCGGAGGAATTGGCTACTATTCACTTTTTTCTGAAACATCCTTCGTTGGAAATATTGGCTATTCATGCATCTTCATTATAGCCGTCAGCTTTAAAGCTAAATGCCTTAAAAGATTATAAACAACGAGACACTGGGTATTCTCGCTCGGACAGTTGTGCTAGTCACATCTACATTCGTGACTACATTCAGTGTTTCATTTCTGTATCGCTGTTTATCATATCTGTTTTTATTCGCCTCGACATATATAATACAATT
Source organism: Antheraea mylitta (assembly GCA_014332785.1). Lineage (NCBI taxonomy): Eukaryota > Metazoa > Arthropoda > Insecta > Lepidoptera > Saturniidae > Antheraea > Antheraea mylitta. The sequence continues at coordinate 820,837 of JACEII010000018.1, read as the reverse complement.
TATATATTATTCTCGTAGCATGTTGTGAGTGTAATGTGCCTTCGCTCTAATGCGACATTACCGGGATATGGTAGCGGAGTAAATCAAGTCAGATTACCTGTGAACTGTCTCGGACGGTATTTTTGTCATCGATTCTCGTGATCTTCAGTTTTATTGTAAGAAGTACTCTCTTTTAAGCATTAAAAATGGTAATTGAATTATGGATTTAAATTTTGAATCTTTTTTCTCTTTTCTAGATAATTTATATAATATTGAATTATTATTTATTACTGGAAGGAATGATAGCTCAATGATTGATGTAGTTTTGTTTCGTCGAATGCGAAACTTTTGGTGAATGAAACCCTATAAGTGTGGCAGTAGTTTTTCTAAGCTTTCTACGACCCTTAGGTTGAAAATCTGTTTCCAAACACTTATAGGTGTGTTATGAACTAATTACTGAAATACTAGCTCTACTTAGGTTTACCTCGTTTTACATCAAATTGTAGATTAAAATCAAGTGAGAAGGTATTCAAACGCTAAATCCTGTAGAGTATAAAAAATGTATTACGGTGAGTTAAATAATTTACAGGAGAGTATAACAGGAATCACAAATAATTATATCGAGAAACATTTTTTTTTATATCTTCTTGTTGGATATATTTAAAACCCACTGTTTGAAACAGTATTTTGAACATTAGAAAACATTACCATCCTTTTGCGATGGTATAGTAATAAATAGTTGGATTTTAATTACTTGATAACTTTTGTTATCACCGTAAATTATTTGAGATATAGTAATATTCGATAAATAAATAAATTAAAAATTTAGAGCCATACTGTTTCGAGCGCGCGTAGTAAATTTCGACCACCCCGATTGTAAGCGATTGCGCGGTGGCGATACGTGACGTCATTGCGGGGAATATGGCCGCTCCGCGCTCTCCTGTTTTCTTAGTAAAAATTTAATAATTTGACGGATTGAAATATTTAAAAAAGTACAATATACGTAACTAGTGATAACCACATGATGTCCTATTTAAATATTGATATTTATCTCATGCCAACGCATCACAATGACTCTGATACCATCTGCTGTCATGCTAGCAACGACTGTCCGAGCATAGTACATTTCTTGGCGTTCACCGTCGTTTTAGATTGATCTGTGCTTATTTTCAAATATCAGTGGGTCCTGATAATTTAAAAATAACATTAATAGATTATATATCTAAATCTTCCTCACTTTATCTACTGCTGAATAAAGCATGGAAATCCGTTCAGTAGTTTTTAAATTTGAATAGTCAGACAAACGGACAGACGTGGCAGAGGACGTTGTCTTACAATATGTAGTGATGGAGTCGTTCGTATTATCGCGGTTTAAAAATATATATGATAATCTTTTGATATTACTAAAGATGTAGGTACACCAAATACAATTTATTGTTCCACTTATGAGGATATCTGAGTACAGACGTATTTTAAGATAAACGGTAAGTGGTTTTATTATTAAACAGCCAATAAACGTTCCCATCGGGATCACGATGCGGTAAATAATACGTTTATCCCTGACCATGTATCGCTAATGATGTACAAATCATGTTATTATAATGGACATGTTGATTTGTAAGTTCTTGCCAGGTCGAGCCCGGGAGCGTTGGAGCGTCGCGTGACACACAGACGAGAAGTACTCAGAGCGTGCTGTATGGATTATTTGCAAGACAAATTGGCAATTACGTATTTTACCGGGTCTGAGATTAATATCTCATAATTACTGATTATTCCGTAAAAGAAAAAGTAATGATATGTAAACTCTGAAAATAACTTTATCTGCCAGTCAAATAAGTCAAATTAAAACCAGTTTAGCTGTTTCGCAGATTAATATTCGTATATAGTCTATATTGTCTTTATCGTAGATATATCGTAAATAACACATTTTAATTTTATTTATTTAAAGTTCACAAAACTGACGACGAATGAAACGAAACGAAAAATGACACGAACTCTGCTAAACGTGAAAACAACATAAAATAAGAGAACGTCATATGATTAAAACATAGAAAAATTAAATTAAATCAAACATATGATTTTTTTTCTAGTTTAGCCAAAGGAATACATTCAATTTGAAACATTAAGTATTATAAAAAGAAAGAATGCGATACAAGGGGCAATGTTATTTATATCTATCTATACACAATTTTATATGTGGTCAGTTAATTACAAAGTAAATATATCTTCAATTAACGTGCCGCTGTGTTCTCAGGCTGTCTGTCACCCCATCCAAGTATTGACCACGCCTAACTTTGTTTGACTTCGGTGATTCGAGAACCGGTGTTTTCAATACTCTAACCGACACAGTGTTCACCTCCGCCACTTTTAGTCGCACAAAAAAGTTGCTGTTCAGATTTTCTAAACCTTCCTATAACAAATTTAACTACAAAACTAAGATTTGCTCGACGAACGTCACATCCGTATGTATTGCAACGAGTACACTTAATGTGCCATTCTCGGATTTTCTTCATAGCAGTTACGTAAACGGTTAAAAGTTAATTCCCTCTTCAACGTGTAACATATCGCCCGCGGTTTGAGTCTCGGTTTAACTTTAGTTCAATTGGCAAGTTAACTAGCAAACTCGTGAACTAAACCTGTAAATATCGGAATGTAAACGTTGTTTTTACGCCTTTGAATGGTTAATTTGAACGGTCCCAGAGGAATATTTCCAAGCGGTTTTAGCTTATAACGGGCGGGTTGTTAGTTTCCGCGTCTGACTTAGTTCTGACCAACAAATATGCGGCAAGAAATCTTACGTCTTTTTGATTTGAAAACTTATTTAGGCGCGTTGAGTGGTACTTTTGACTTAAGTTATGATTTTGCATTATGACTTGATGTACGCTAGTAAAGGATCACCGAACGTATTGCGCTTGTGCGGCTTGCGTCAGACTAGCTTCGCGTAGTATAACGGCCTGTGTTAATAATGATGTTTTCTGTTGAGATCGTGCAGCCCATTATATCTATGTATATACTAATACCTTTAAACGAGCAATTCTTGTATATTTTTATATTCGTATATATAGAGGATCTCGGAAGCGGTGTCATCTATTTCCGAGAAACTTAGTATGTGGTAAGGTGGTTTCGGGGATGATAAATCGATCTAGCTAGATTCTATCTGAGTTTTCAGGCAATAAAAAAATATAGCTAGAATATATAGGTAAATTTCACCGATGCTGTTAAAACAAAAATAGCTGAGATGGCAATCGAGTGACAGCAAAAGAGATTTTTTTTTTTTGATAAAATATGATAGTTTTTGATGCAAATCGAACAGTTTATTTTAATTTAAAAATGTTGCCCACGTCCCTTCCTCTATCCTGCTTTCCCTTTCCTTCCCCTCACCATTCTCCCATATACAGGCTGGCAACGCACTTGCGACGTCCCCGATGTCGCTAGTGTCTATGGACGGTGGTGATCACTTAACATCACGTGACCCACCAGTTCGTTTGCCTCCTTTGATATTATAAAAAAAAAATGTTTTTTAAAGAACCGGGCTAGGCTCGGTCGACCAGGTACTATTTGATTAATTAATAAATTGGATAAAACGTATATAATTACTGTTCGGCGTTCCAGTAGATATAAAAACTAATGTTAATAATGTCAGTATACAAATCATAATATTTAATAATTTATTCTATAATTCATTTAAAAATTCACAAGAGAACACAGTTATTTCATTGTTTTGAATTTCCACTTCTGTCGACAGTGTCTATGACTGCCTCGACTTTTTAAAATTAATAATCTCTACAATTTATACTTTTTTAATGAATTACTGATTATTCTTAATGGAATTAACCATGATAACTGTGATATGATGCATTCGAATTCCACTATAAGCTACTGGTAAAATGAAAATTTCTAGTTCTTTTTTTTATTGTGGCACAGCAGAGTCACTGTACTGTGCCTGACGGTGAGCACAGTACAATCCAATAAATACAAGTTCCTCTTTAATCAGATAGGAAACGGAGATTGTAAAATTAGTACTATTTTTTTTGGTATTTGTACTTAAACAATCGATCCTCTTCCTAAGTACAACTTAGCCTTGGTCAAACTTACCATTGCTTAACAATCACTTAGAAATGAAACTCTATATTGTAATGCAACAAATAAGAACTGATAATCTATAATGACTTAAAATTGATTACTTCATCCACAAACACAGTGACTCAGCAAGTAAGTAGGGACGTTAAAGCAGTCTGTCAGTCGGATCAGATTGACAATTATGGCTCAGTAGTTGTGTATCCAGAAACCTCGTCAACCGACGTAGATTTGAAGCCGTAATGAGGCAGAACTTTAGTAGGGCTTTTTCCTATGCAAGCCAGTAAAGGAAAATATTGTGAGAAAGGAAATCTGAATCTGAGAAATGTTCTTGTGGGAAAATGGAACTCTGTGTATTACTCAGAGTTTGATATCGCAAATACGTCATAGGCTACCGTGGTGATTATACCCATACAGTGGGTCACTTACAGACTGATGGCGATGGTGGTAACTGGAATATCACAAGTAATATTATCCAGTTTACCCCATAATAATTTTATCGCTTCTCGTGTTGTAATTTAAAAAATATCAAACGAAATCGAATATTAATTAGTAATTTACGTTTTTTTTTTCTCTTTCATCCACTCATAAGAACTTTGTCCTCTGTCACATGTATTAAAACTCAATCTCAAAATCAAAAATTTTTTATTCAATTTAGGCGGTATTTCTGTAGGTGGTAGAGCCACGTTGAAGCTATAACTGGTTTCAGCATGAATGGGTCGGCTCGCCCAAGGTAGTACCACTGTCTCATAGAAAACCGACGTGAAGTAATAGTGCTTGCATTGTTGCGTTTCGATCGGTCAGTGAGAACGCCGGAGGCCCACCTCAGTTGTCCTCGTTCCTTCCTGCTCCCTCTCGACCATCTTCAAACACGGACAGGCAACGCACTTGCGACTCCACTGATGTCGCAAGTGTCTATGGGCGGCGGTGATCACTTACCATCAGGTGACTCGTCTGCTCGTTTGCTTCCTATGATATAAAAAAAGGCCCCGAGAAGACACTTATAAAGGTCAAAACTACCATTGGTTTAAACAAACAACCACGTCATCGAGAAGAATCGGCAATAAACTTGATCTCATACACTATACATAACATAGCATAACATATTGTTATAAACATAAAGTTACATACGTTTTGGGTGGGTGCACAGAGATCACCATTGTTCACGTCATCACTCTCAAGATGCAAAATTTAACGCTTGTAATTGTGCTCTGTCGAGCGCATTTACAATTGTTATCTAGATTTAACATGTTATATAGGTTCTAGGATTTTAGGTTATTATTAAAAAGCGAAATTAGTGATGTGATGGCTTATTACTGATGATAACTTTGTTGAATGTGTTCGGACACTGCGTCAATAGACGTTGGTTCGAATCCTAGCAACTGAGTCAGAGCTTTTGATAAAGAAAAACATTGTGATGAGACCATAGATAACATGGTGGTACAACATTTTCTAAGTCCGTGTCTACCTAGTTCCCATTATCAATTTGAACACATGTCGCCAAAGTACCTGTTGGAGTGTTCCGGTAGTTGTACTTAAGAACCAGACCCGTCTAGGTTTAGAGTGTTTACCATCTTAGAGCACATTTTTAGATGAGATTGAGGTCAAATTTAAAAAGTATAAAAAAAATTAGGTAGTCATAAAGTCTACTAAAAGAAGTGAAAACTGAATGTATAACTGTGTTTTATATTTAAATTTCTAAATTTATTATAGTGTGAATTATTTTAATTTCATTATTTGTAAATTGAAACTATTAACATTGGTTTGGTTTTCACATCTGTTGGCAATCCGAATAATAATTATTTTTATTCCGAAGAATTTTATATAGTTCAATAATAAATCAGATATATGCTGCAAAATATCAAAATTTGATGTACGTATAAGCCTGCCCCTATACCACGCGTCGCTAATCTGACGCGAGCCGCACAAGCGCAATACGGTCGGTCAAGCTTACGTAGCATGTTATGACGAGAAATTATCAATTTATCTCCTGCCAAAATTACCGCTCAACGCACCTAAAGAAGTTTTCACTTCTAAAATATTGATTCCTAACTAAACTATATCTAAGAATAAAGAAAATAGAATCTCAACATTGCGGCCTGCTGGTTCATATAAAGTACCTATATTTAACTTTGAAACTTTTCAAAGAGAACCTATAATTTTATCGTACAATGGAATTCTTAAAAACCCGTTCAAGTTACAGTAGGATACGTAAATAGACACTGAGTGAGTATCTATTTATTGCCATTATAATCGCAAACGATTCTTTACAACTACCCGTTTACCGTCTACGGACTGAAGTGTAATTATTGCGAACAGTTTGAAACTTTATTTAATGATGCCAATTTAGTATGGAAGTGGCCCGTCATGCCTCCAGGTATTCGTGTGTGCTACATTATGATTCGGGTACACTAACCGCATATGTCGTAAGGGTACATTATTTTTCAGTATTTAGTAATTCCAAATACCTTGTCAAGTTGGTCTTATATGAACAATGATGATCTGACAATAATACCTGTCTCTGTACATCCAGCAAAACCGAATGTAACTGTATATATCTATAAAAATATGTTGTGCTATGTTGTGTATAATGTATCAGGTCGAGTTTGTTGCTGGTTCTTCTCGATGACTAGGTGTATTCCGAACCGGTGGTAGTTCTGACGTTCATCAGTGCCTTCTCAGGGCCTAAATTGAGTAAAGCATTTTTGTTGATGATTTTAAGTTTTAATACATGTGACAGAGATTAGAGTTCTGAATGGATAAAAGAAAAATCCATACGGGTTTTTTCATCACCGTTATTAAAATTACACACCTTACATTTCGCGGATTATGTTGTACGTTTTACTATAACTCCTTATTTGATGGCACTAGCCTGTTTTATATTGTTATTTAGCGTGGACGAAGCCGCGTACAGCTGCATGTTTTATATACAAAAAACGAAAATTAGTATATTTACGCATTATGTTGTTGTTTATACGGACAAGTGTATCGGTTGGCGGTGAAGAAAAACATTGGTATGTAACCTAAACTGAAAAATGTTTCTGTAGTACCATCGTATATGGGCAAAATACAGCCCGTGGATTTTTCGGGGGCTGAAATACTGTGAGAAAGAAGCTTCTGGACCAATAGTGAGGCACTTATTGGCTGGTTATTATTATGAGTATTATTATCGCACTATGACATTTTAGCGAGATATTATTATTGTGACGAGAAATCAATATATAGCGTATATTATATATATTTACACAATAAGTGAATATTACGGTCAACGAGTACAAAAATGGCTATAGTTCTGTGTACAGGCCGCGCTGTTTCATGTAGTGTGGTGTGTTTCAATGTACCCAAACCTTTATGAAGAGTCCTTATTGTTTCCATTTAAAATACAAGAATAAGTAGTTCCAAGCGATGTTGACTCATGAAAAAACTTTGCACGTATTTTATGATTTTTATACGCTAGTGTTTGAGGTGATAATTTGAATAATTTACTTTCCGTTTTAAATTATCTACGTTTAATTTTTTCTCGATCATTAACAGCGAACCTCAGATTCTATATAATAGAAAATATTATTTGTTATTAAATAAATTCCATTGTTCCGTTCATTATATCTGTAAGCTATTTTTATGAAAATTGAAGATAATTTTATACGTATTTATATTTTACAATTATATTGAAAAGAGAATATATATCATTATTTTACAGTATTTGTTTTTCGTAAAAAATAAACTCTCGTATTATTTATTCGATTCTGAAAATTGTTTCACATATGGAAGGCAACGTGCCCTCTGAGTAATCCATATTAATATTATAAAACAGCAGAGTTTGTTTGCTTATATACGCTAATCTCAGGAACGAATAGTCTAATTTGAAAAGTTATTTCAGCATTAGATAGCTCATTTATTGAGGAAGGCTATTGGCTACATATCATCACGCTAAGACCAATAGGAGCGGAGCGTCAATGAAGAATGTTTCAAAATCAGGATTTTTTCCTTTTGAGAGCTTCCTCTTCGTGTTAGCGTTAGCCTGAGGTAACTAATGCATGCGGACGAAGTCACGAGCAGAAGCTAGTGTAGGATATATTACATTAAGGTTTATATCGTAACTAGGTGTGGCCCCGACATCTCACGCATTTGCAATAATTATTTAATAATTAAATAGTTGAGTTATATTATAGTAAGTTATAATAGAAAATTCGATACTGTTTTTTTATACTATGAGTATTTGACCTCAATCTTAGCTGCACTGTTAAATGACAATATGGCCTAATATTGTAAACACTCTAAATGTAGAGGGGACTGACTCAGTTGTAACTACCGGAATACACCAACGACTGCTTAGGCGAATTTTCCATTTGAGGGTGGTATGTAGCTCTAGCGAACATAGAAAACACCGTATAACTATGCCAAGGTTCCACCACGATGTTTTCTTTCACCGAAATATTCAACTCTGTCACCAGGATTCGTGCCTATGTCTATCGGCGCAGTGTTAAAACACACAATCAACTGAGCATTTATCGCTTCAAAATTGTCGATAAATAAGCTATATAACATTGAAAGAATTTTTCCGATGGGGCCAGTAGTTCCTTACCCCCCCCCCCTACAATGTCACAAACTCACAAACTTTACCTGTTTATAATGTTAGTATAGATATTGTATTCATTTGTTATAGTAGTGATATTTGTGTATCACTTCTCATGGTGACTAGTTCAATGGTACATAAATTGGGTAGTCCGGTGAAGCTGGTAAGACCTTGCTAGGTCAATAACGTAGTCAACTCGAGAAAAAAAAACATAAATTGGAGTGTTTTAGCGTCATATAAGAAATACGATAACATAAGAACCTCATAGAAAAGGGAAAGGAACTCATAAGGACTGCTGATATAACTGAAAACTTAAGGAAATTTAGATTGTCATTTTTTCAAATTTCAAAAATAATTATAGTGTGAATTATTTAAATTTCATAACTTCAATTGAAACTATTAATTTCTCTTTCAAATCTTTTTGTATTCCGAATAATGATTATATACTTTTTATACAGTTCATTAATTCATCAAATATATCATAGATGTAAATAGGATCTTATATAATATGTCGCTAGTTTGACGCAAGCCACGTAAGCACAATACGCTCTGTCACGCTTTACTAGTTTGTAATGACGGGAAATCATATTTAAAAATACTGCTCAACCAGCCTATAGAAGTTTACTTTCCAAAACATAAAGGTGGAAATGTACTGATCTGTTTTGCCTTCGCCTATTTATGTATAGACCAATTTCCTTTAAAAATGACATCTACAGGAATATAAAAACGGTGAGCTGGTAACATTTACAGTTCTTTTAAATGTATATCTTAATACAATCGATGTCAATATGATGACTGGAGAAAAGTTAACTTCATAAAATTTCACACAGCAAAAATACAAATTTTTAAACGCTACTAAAAAAACAACACCACCTACCGTGGATTTGCACTGGGAATAAAATTACAACTCCACCGGTGGTCGAGTTCGGAACTTTTAAAATTACACTCGTTTGCAATCGGGCCTTTACACATTCTATAGCTGAAATTACCGGCGCACACCGAAATCGCGTTTCGACCGACGGCGGCGCGTATTTCTCACGGGGAATCTGGTACGCTCAGATCATTCACAGAGATGTAGGAATTTTGGATGCGGTATTTCTAAAATAATTATCACCTTCTTTGCTCACGACAACATATGAAATTAAATTTATGGGATTTTGTATATCGAGATGTTATTTCTATTGTTTGTGTTTTGTCTCGATTGACAGGGTACAAAGTTAATAACAATATATTAAATATTATTTAAAAAGTATTCAAATTAAAAATGGAGAATACATGTTACTAGATTTTCCCGCGGTTTTGTTCGTTTTAATGTAGATTTCATCTATTCCTCAAGAAAATACCTTTTTAAAGTAAAACTAATTTACGCCCTCTTGACTTAATAAGCTAGTCAATCCGTGACGAAAGCGTTCCTAAAGCGTATGATCGGAAGAAGCTAACGGAAGTAGAAAGGAATAATTAAGTTAGTGAAAATATCCCATACTGAGTAAAACCCAAAACAAATTTAAATATTTGTAGAAAATAAATATATTTATATGTGTATATACATATATTTAATATACATACATATAGATGGAGCTAAAAAAAGTTTTACTTTAGTCGTATTGGTCACACTCGTTTTTTTTTTTGGATAGAAGGACCTTTTTTGAACTTCTAAGAATATATGTGGATAATTTCGTGATGATCAGATAAGTAGTCAAGGTATAACAAATAAAGCCACATTCACAATTACAACAGAATTAATAATATAAAAATTTACACTTTTGAAGTCTTCCATTTTACTATATCTCGTCATTAGCTAATTCAACGTTGTATACTACTGTTATTAAGTTTGATATTTTAAGTTAATTTTTTTTGTTGTAAGTTGGCTGTAGTTAAATATTATGGAGGACGCTACTTTGCATTTCTGCCTGGAGTTGATTGATCACCACTACGCCTAAACGTGTTTCGCTCTGCCACGGAGCATCATCAGATCAATGTAGACTCTTCCGATACTCGCCCGCTTAGACGTAGTGGTAGTCAATGAATTCCAGGCGGAAGTGCAAAGTGGCGTCCTCTATAATATTTAATTATGGATTTCCGTAAAGTAACGCCTTCTTCAATCAAGTTGACTGTTGTTGTTTATATCTACAGATATCGCATCGTGTGTATATGCTTGAATATAGTTATATTTTTTATAAGTTTTATCATTAACCCATAATCATATCTGATATTAGATAACATCGTGGCCATAGAGGGTAATATTTTATACCAAGAAGAGGATAGGCTCTCAGGTTCAGCTGCCAGAAGTCTGCTAAAGGTGATTGGCAACAGATTTTCAACATGTGTATGTATGCAACAACGGTCTTTTGAAAAACTGATTTTATACTATTGCATCATAGTTTTTTTTTCTCCAATGTAGTTTTATATAACTAATGTATAACGAAGATCTATATTACTGACCTTTTTACACAAAATTAAAAAAACAGTGCGTGTATCACACGTGTATGTACATTGTGTACACGTGGAGGAAGTGAAACTACTTTGGCTTATACATATTAAATTATGTATACGAATCGTCCAGTGATTGAACTTCGACAACAGAGAATAATAAAAAAATATATATAAAAAAATGTGTATAATTTATCAAAAATATCACTATAGCTTGTCAGTCACTACAAAATAAAAATAAGGAAGAAAATCTTTTGTGAAACATAACAGAAAGATATTCTTAACTGTTACCTGAGTATCTATCCATTTATAAATATGAAAATGCTCTTAAAGTTTTTTTCCCCGAACTGACTACGCTATTGGCCTTGCAAGGCCATTACAGCTTCACCGGACTACAGTCATAGTATATACTATGTCCTGTAGTATAAATACTTAACTACTCATTTACTCTTTTGTGTGTAATACTAGATTTACACATACACATAAATACATATCTAACTTACGTTTAACGCGTAACACGTAACGATTTTTTTTCTCTAACGTACGATAAGAAGTTTCACTTTAAAAATGTAAAATAATAAGGACACTACGTTGCTGTTAGGTTATTTGTAGAACGTATTCAAATATGCACGTAAATTTCAGTCGAATTTATTAAGCGAGTACGATTTCTTTATATTTTTTTACAAAATACCTTATCCATAAATAATACCCTTTCATTATTCATATTTAATCAGTAAATTTATGGCTCCGAGCTGTAGAAAAGTATATTTAACCTTTGAGTGGCGCGTGACTCGGCTACTTACAACCGTCCGGTGTCCGAACGAAAGTGATCCGCCATTTTGACCATATCCGGACAACTGATTGGACGTTTTTATGTATAATCCAGACATATAATAAGAATGTAAGTCTAACGTGTTTGTACTTTTTAAATATTAGTGAAAAAATAAAATGCAGATGCAAATAAATTATAATTACGATTTTCGAGTTTTTCATGGGATCTTGGAATGTCATGTACAATGAATTTCATTAATAACGACCTCGATTGTAATGACTTTTTGGTTATAGCGACGTCAAACTTACGTCCCTTGAATTGAAAGCATACTGTCGTAAGAAATTCATTCGGTAATAGCGACTTTGGATATACCGTCAATTTCGGGTATAGCGACTTCTTTTTATGAACCATGTATGACAGATTACCAGAAATCCCTTACGGATATTGCTATTGAGTCGGCAAAGGCACAAAGACTCATTCATAAAACTATTAAGCTTTCTTATCCTTTGTTTACATTCACAGATGCTCAAGCAAATGCTTTGTTAGTATGTTCCTAAATACAAACAAAGCATTTGTTTGACTTACGTAAAGTGACCGATGCCCCGTGGTACATCCGGAGAGTCGATCTTCATAGAGACCTAGAGATCCCTTCTATCTGGGCGTACGTAAAATCACTTACGACTAGTTATTTTGAAAAAAGCCGCGAATCATCCCAGTCCGTTAGTGGTATCCGCCGCACAATACGAACCCATACCGAACGCTGCGCATTATTATAGACGTCCGCGACATATTTTAATCGACCCTCCCGATGAAATAACGGCATTGAATGATCAGTACCAGCCTGTCTCACCAAACAGAGCGTGTTCACGCCCACGCCCGCGTAACCACAGATCACGCCGCCGTGGTCTGCGGGTAAATTTCGCTCCCGCACATCAGATTAGGCACCCCTCGGCAGCGGCTCAAGTCTAGGTTCGATCCCTCGGCAGGGAGCCCTTGAGTGCGTTACTTGCGCGATACAGTGACACAAAAATTTACATCACTGCTACAACACTACACGATCACCCCCACACACGTGCACGCTTACACATGGAAGTGGAAGAGTTTTATTTTTTTCCCTTATCGAACTGGAAAAACTCTAATTTTCTGATAAAAAAAATATACGGAGGGGTTGTTGGGCCGTGCATGCTTGGTACACATATGCGTCTCAACAACTCAAACATATATGAATAGTTAGCTAGGTTAGCTAAGATAGGTCGCGAGTTTGCATGTAACAGGCAACAGCCAAGCCGAGGTGTGCCGTGCACCCTTGAGCTAGTTGCCCAAATAAAATCGGCTGAGTGCCTTAAGCGCTCGCCTTAGTAGTTCGGTGAAGCTGTTAAGACCTTGCTAGGTCAATAGCGTAGTCAGTTCGAAAAAAAAAAGCATTTGTTTGACCATCTGTGCTAAGTAGTCCTGTACTCAGCACGTGTACGAAGTTAATTTTATGAATCAGTTACTTAGCAAATTTCCAGTGAGTGAACAGTGTTTCTTAAACTTGTGAATATGGCTCCTAGACGTACATTTACTGTTAAAGAAAAAGTGGATATCATTTCGAGACTGGAAAATGGAGAAAACAATGTCGATCTGTGTAAACAATTTGGAATTTCACATTTTACAATATCAACGATGTGGAAAAATCGCGCTAAAATTCTAGAGTGTTTTGAATCTAAATCCCTGAAAATAAAGAAAAATCGTAATCCAATTCATCAAGATATTGAAAATGCTCTTCTGGTGTGGTTTAAAGCTCAGAGAAGCCAAAATGTACCCATAAGCGGTCCTCTTTTGCAAGAGAAAGCTAAACATTTTGCCAGACAGCTTGGGAAAACAAACTTTGAATGTTCAGAATACTGGATATACAAATTTAGACAACGTCATGATATAGTGGTCGGTAAAGTTTGTGGAGAAACCACCAGTCTTTCGCAAAATGACTGAGACAATTGGTTGAGAACAGTTTTACCAAAATTAACTGAAGGGTATACCGACAGTCAAATATAAAACGCTGATGAGACGGGATTATTTTTCAAATTGACTCCAGATAGAACTCTAAAATTTAATGGAGAAAAGTGTGCTGGCGGCAATCTATCAAAAGATAAGATAACCGTGCTTGTTGCTTCAAGTATGGTGGTAGGTGAAAAACGAAAATTGCTGGTTACAGGAAAGGTGAAAAAACCAAGGTGTTTCAAGAGTGTAAAAACCTTGCCAGTTGATTACGAAGCCAACAAAAAAGCGTGGATGACGTCGGAGATTTTTGAAAAAGTTTTACGGAAATGGAACTCTCAGCTAAGAGGAAACAAAAAGAATATCATTTTATTTATTGACAATTGTCCAGCTCACCCACAAATTCAAAATTTGACTAACATCAAACTGGCATTTTTGCCACCGAACACCACATCAGTTATTCAGCCTATTGATCAAGGTATAATTAAGACTCTTAAAAGCCATTATCGAAAGCTTCTAGTGGAGAAAATGGTAAACGGCATTGAAAAAAGTATTACCCAATTTTCCGTCAATCTTCTGAATGCCATTGAAATGATAACAACAGCATGGGCACGAGTTACTCCAAATATAATTAAAAAATGTTTTTCACATGCTGGGTTTGATAAATTTTCGACTTTAAATACAGTGGATGACGATTCTCATGATCAATTGAACAATCTGCCATGGACGAGGTTATCATCAGCGGAAGCAACAGTTACGGATTGGGAAACTTATGTGAATATTGACGATCAAGTTATCACTACTGATAATTTGACTGATAATGAAATTATTGGGTCTGTGCTTCAAACACAAGAAAATAAGGATGAAGAAAAGGAAGAAGATTGCAATCTAAATGAAATTCCAACAACTAGAGATTCATTATGTGCTATAACAACGCTCAAAAAGTATTGTTTATTTGGTGGAAGTCAAAATAATTTAGATGTAGAAGGAATTATGAAAATGGAATACATCTTACAGCGTGCAGAAAAATCTAAACTTAAACAGTGCATTATAACACGTTTTTTCAATAACACCCGTGTATCAACTAATCTAAGTCAGAAGTCTAAAGTTTTGTGATCAAATAAAGAAATTATTAAATACATTAAAATAATTAAATAAATGATAAGTAAATACATATGTACATGACTTTTTGTTATTTTGGACATATCGACCTCCGGATATAGCGACTAAATTAAAGTGCCCTACGTCATCGTTATAACTGAAATTCACTGTAGTGGATTTTTTATTTTATCCATAATCTTATGTTTTTTACTGTATATTTTATAATATTGGTGCTCTTTTAAGTAATATAGTTTAGTTATTATGCACAAGTCAAGTGCAAGGGAAATGTATGGGAATCTGAGTTTCCACAAAAACTCCCTGGTAAGTTCTAACGAGACCACCATCTTGTTAGTTCATTGAAATGATCCTAAGAAGCTTGTAATATACCTACCTACTCGATAATGGCAGTGATAATCTACACAAAGATTGTTTGACAGAAATAAAATAAAATATATATCTTGCTATCACCGATAACTAAAGGGTTTATGAACCCTATAGTTACAATATGATATTCGAATACTGTTACTGAGTCAGTAATCATTACTTCCTTGGTGAATGCCTCTTAGGACTAACGGCTGATGGATCTTTCTATTTTGATGACAAAAAGGATATCTTTAATAATTAAGCAATCATTATTTTGCAAATAAGTACATAATACAATGTTTATTATCATAATTTACTTGCCTTATTTTGTCATGTGATTAAATGGAAGTTGTAAAATAGAAATAGAGTGAGACAAATTGTTCAAGCACATTGTTTCTTTTGTATTCTTTTCTATTATTAAAATGTTTTACTATTTTATAGGAACTTTGCTCTTTATTTGGATTAATTGTGGTCAGTATTTTTTAAATTATAATTTTCCTATTAACTATTTAACTATTCCTTTTATCAAAAATAACCTCCCATAAATTTAACATTAGTGCTTAGCACATATCCTAAAGTAAAATAATATGTACATAAATAAAACGTTTCTAGAACAAACCTGGATAATCAACAGACGCTTAAAATATTATTTAAGTGTGTAGATTCGCTAATCCAGTCCCTACATTTATTTCGTTGCTACAGAATATCACTTTATTTGAATAACAGTTAATTGAAATGTTCTCGTGGAAATCCCGGATGATTCGACTGTCTAAAGATTCAATTACCGACTACAAGTTAACACAAATTCATTGTTGTCTAAACTCGGATTTAATGAGACGACCACAGATTAGCGTAAATTTACTAACTAGCTTCGGACACCGATTTCTATGTATTGCGTCGATAGGAAATTTTAACTACGTGGTTATTTTTTAAGATTACAATAGGAATACCAATGATATTAAATTATAGGAACACGCATCTCTTTAACTCTGGAGCATTTCTTTGGACTACTGTAAACTCCGTCTGTAAATAGTTCAACTCATCTTTTTCTATAAGACTGGTTTCATCTTTTTGAGTCAGGGGTACTGTAGTTGTATTTCTAACTCTATGATATTTAATTATTTACCCAGTATCATTGACTACGACCTAGTTATTATTATTATATATTATTCGTGTTCTTTGGCAAATCTCGTGTCAGTATTTTTATCATTTAAGGTCAAAGTAAATACCGTAAATTAAAAGTGGGACGATAATTATATCCATTTTTGCTTGAGCATACTAAGAACTTTTCATTTTCTCTTATATGTTTTTATTATTTAGTGGTGAATAATTGATTTGGCATAAGCTTGATAGCAACATTAAGTTATGTTTCGCAGAGATCTATTTAAAAGCAAACTGAATGAAATACTGTTTAATTTATTATTTTATTGATTAACTTCAACTATCTCATATTAGTCGACGGTTAACTAGCAATAACACTGAAATAGTAGATACTGCAAAAATATAAAGTTTGGTATCAACTAATCTAAGTCAGAAGTCTAAAGTTTTGTGATCAAATAAAGAAATTATTAAATACATTAAAATAATTAACCTTCCACACAAATATAACATGTATAGTGTACACTGTGTAACTGTGTACAACTGTGTATAACAACTGTGTAAATACCACAATAAAAAATATAAGCAGCAAAACCAACACGACCGCTGGACGACCACAATGGAAAATTAACCCGAAAATCTTCGACCTCAAATTTAGCAAAGTACACTGAAATGGGCAGCGTACCAGAAAATGAGCCGAAATCAAATATGAACACGCGAAATGTGTAAGACAAACACCGGCCGACATTCTGTATCGTACAATAGAAGGGGCCAACAATTCTTGGACCTTTTTACCGGCCAAACGACCTACAATAGCCCGGTTATGGGGATTACATATTCTGATGCAAATATATCTCGGTCGTCGAGCGGGAATTAATTGAAAAGACCCGGCGTCACTTTGATTTATGGTTAGTCGGGACAGCAGATTCCGCGGCAGACTATATCCTGTCCCAAATAAAGGAGGGAGTGAGTGTATTGTGTTGATGTTACAGTCGTAACAAGACACGCTCCCGGTAAATATCTACTAACAATGTATTTTCTATTTGTATCTATAAATCTAAATGATAATAGGAAGCTTGAGCAAATTCCTATAGAGTTTCATATATTCTAACGCAGTCCTTTTTTGTATTGTACATCCGTCGATACTAATTTGTGAAAAATCTCTTCACGTTATGTTTGAAGGATTTGATGACGTAGGAAGTGGAGAAGATACTAGCTCAGAGACGATTCCGCGGTGTCAGAGTAAGAGATAAATATACATCAGAATAGTCTTGGAAATCTATTGTATTGTATCAAATTATATTATGTCACTGAACAATATAAACCTTGAATATTGTTGAATCTAATATCTTTATTTGGAATTTATTTTAAAAATATATTATTGAGTTTATGACAGGCACTTCGTTGATCAGCGCTGAGGAGTTTTATATATCTAAATTGTGAATGTGTGTTATTTTATTCGATGATATATAACTTTAGTGAGATTTTACGCGATCTAGTTCAATGTTGAAAAAGTTTAGTTTTAGAAAAACGACTACAACTTTAATTTCACTTAGCTTGAATACATCAATATCAATATATTACATAAATAATTAAAATATTTATACACTTACTAGCTTGTCATGCCGCGAAATCATAAGTTTATCTCCTGCCAAAAAAATATCGCTCAACGCGTCTACAGAAGTTTTCACTTTAACAAAAAATATTCTGCTACAAAACAAATTGAATGAAAAATACGACATTATTTTTCTATATATCTTACTTTATATCATCTGAATGACTAATCAACTTTACATTACCGTGTACGGCCCACATTTACTCAACTCACTACAATATGAATATTAATGAGTTTCCTTCAATAATTCTCCATTTCTATAAAAGGGTTTTCACGTGTATACGTTTAAAAGGCCTCACGCAACTCCTCGGCCCCGTTACACTTAGGCCCTATTGAAATATGTATGTTAATATATATGTATTTTTTCATAAGTTATTCTTGTTTTTATAAGCTTTGTTAATAACAATAACGACTATATTGAAATATAGTACAACTGTAGTGTGCTGACGTTGCGTATCGTATGTTCCTTGTATTCATACTCGTAAGTCATATACTGTATGGGGTCAGCTGTTAAACGGTAACCTTCTAGTGAACCCGTTTTTTATGGAGTAACCAGATTACCCAATTCATTCCAAGGGGTATTTGAGGGTTTTGGGAGTAGTTTAGTTGTTTCTTATTTATGAGTACTCGCATTACTTTTATGGAGATTTGTTAGAGTTTTCATATCGATCTGTGATGTAAAGACGCCCATTTTTATATATAAAGATTTATATCACATTTGGCGACAATGGTGGACTTTTGTGGTTAGACGTTTGTAAAGCTCAAACTTTCAGTTATGGGTGTCATCTTCAATATTACTGCGAAAATTCGTCGGGTTCTTGCTAATTTCATAAAAAAAAAAAAACAGTGCGTGTGTCAGTGTGTACATGCGGAGGACGTGAAAATTCTTTGGCTTATATGTATTAAATTATATATTACTAGCCTCTGCCCGTGACTTTGTTCGCGGGGAATAGATACTTTGGGATAACTCTAACACGCGGCGGAAGCTCTTAAGAGGAAAAAACCCTGATTTTTAAACATTCTTCATTGGTGCTCTTATGGGCCTTAGCGTGATAATATGTAGTCTATAACCATCCTCGATAAATGTGCTATATAACATTGAAAGGATTTTTCAAATCGGACCAGTAGTTCCTGAAATTACCCCCTACAACGTCACAACGTCACAAACTCACAAACTCACAAACTTTATCTCTTTATAATATTAGTATAGATAATATAGATGACAAGTCCCGTAATAAATGTTTAACTATGAGTCTACCTTCTTTAGTCCAGTGAAGCTGTGAAGACCTTGCTAGATCAATAGCGTAGACATTTCGAAAAAAAAACATACAAGTGTACCCATTTTTGTACACTACTACACCTGGACAGACACTTCTAAAAATGTATACATACACACAAATATATACCTAATATACGTTTAACGCGTAACGAAATTTTTCCCTACGGTGCAAAAAGAAATTGCACTTCAAATAGCAAAATTATTAACTTAAGAAAAATGCAGAATATAAACTAACAAGCAAATTATGATAACACAAGCTATTGTTAAATATTTTCATAATAATCTACTAAGATAATAATTCCTCACTGAATTAGGCAAAAAGCGGAGTGCTTAAGACAAACGTCCACATTAGGTTAACTCCGAAATTTGCTTCAAAACATCTACTAACTGCTACTAGCAATGAGAGCGTACGAATGAAAGCGTCTAATATTTGGAATTCCTTACTCCGACCACCAGAGAGCTGTGGTCTTTGTAAACATTAGGTGCTGCGTCGTTCACCGATCAGTTTGTTCCACGGCGAGAAGGGGCGGGAGGTCGATCTACGTTGGCGGTGAATACAGGGGGTGTAGTTACGAGCCACGATAAACTTCGAGTACCGAGAAGTAAGAGCGTTTAAATTGTCGACGCTCGCTGCTAACCGTACATTCTTCTTATGCGTTTGTAGAGTTAGCAAGATAGTCATGAGATTTTTTTTTATATATTTCACTTTTTCCTATTGTTTACGGGTAAAATCGATTTCTATTAACAAATATAAAGTTGTATAAATGTACGAATGTGTGTTTTATTTTTAATTTTCTTATTAGTATTACCATAGGTAAAGAAAAGAAAATACATAAAAGCAATATTTGTTTAAATGGTAATAATCTGTAAGCTTTTTATTTTAAATATATGAGTTTTTTAATAGGTCTGTTAAAAAAAATTTGATTTTTGGAAATGAAATATTGTAAAAGCATTTACGAAATTTTTAAATTGTTTTTTATGCAGACCCTCCAACAAAAACAAGTATTTTAATCAAGAAAATAAATGTTGCAATTAAATAAGTGATTAAGGTGCACTATACCTATCATATATTACAGAGAAAGTGGTGAGGCGGCGGCGGGCGGGACCGACCCCCTTATGAGGGGGCTCGGAGGACGAAATTAAACATTTCGGCGCTCTAACGGGTTACGTGTGCGACGATCTTAATGTTTCTATGTCCTATATATACTAGATGAGGCAATGATATTAGTTTATTAGAAATTTAAAGTTTCAATTCAAGTTAACAAAACTGCCGCTTAAATGGTATGTTTCCTATTTCAGATGATCTCTATTCGATGTTAGATATGATGAGTTGAGAGCCTGATCACCAGCGGCAATCAATTATACCTATGAATGGTGTTCTCATTTCTGCATAATATGAACGCACCTTCCGAAAGAAAATCGGCTATACTACCCATATACAAGCACACGAGCGTTCGAGATGAAGCAGTCGCTGTGACCAAGACATTTTTTTTTCTCGAACTGAAAACGCTGTTGACCTGGAGAGATCTTTACAGCTTCACCGAACTATTGAGGCGAGCGCTGAAGGCACTCAGGCACTGCACGGCACATCTCGGCTTGGGCTGTCACCTGTTTTGTGCAAAAATCGCGACCTATCTGAGCTAACCTAAGCTAAGCTATCTGGATATATGTATATGAGTTATTGAAACATGCATGTGTACCAAGCATGCGTGCCTCAACAACTCCTATATGTATTTTGTGTCGGATAAATTCCTCTAAACTATTTACTATATTATTTATTTATATTATTTTATTTCTCTGAAAAAGAGAAACAGCGTGTGAGCGTGTAAGCGTGCACGTGCGTATAGATGCTATGTGTAGTGTTGTAGCAGTGATGTAAGGTTTTGTGTCACTGTATCACGCAAGCAGCGTACTCAAGGGTTCCACGCCGAGGGAACGGACCAAGGCTTGAGTCGCTGCCGAGGGGAGCCTAATCTGGTGTGCGGGAGCGAAATTTACCCCCAGACCACGGCGGCATGATCTGTGGTTACGCAGGCGTGGGCGTGAACACGCTCTGTTTGGAGAAACAGGCTGGTACTGATCGTTCGCTGCCGTTATTTTATCGGGACCAAGACATTTATAATATTTTTTTTATTTATGGGCTGCAATATATAAACAGATTGTTTAGTAAGAAATATCTTCAAGAGAGAGATAGGAATATTCAAAGCCTCTTGTCTTTTTTTTTCTATTCGGTATCTTAATGTTAGGATTCCCACCGTTATTAGTCCCAAAACACTCGGCGTTGATTCATTTATTTGATTATCAGCCAATCCAATCAACACATAGTGTCGTCTAAAAACATCTACCATTTAATTTGTTTGATAGATGTAAAAAGGTCAAAGAAAGAAAGAAGAAAAAAAGATACATTTATTCATCACATACAACACACATTTATATGTACAAAAAACACAAATTAAAGTGAGACGAGACGTTTTGCATGAGGTGAAAAGGATTTTGTATCAGCATTAGTTGCAAATTAAAATTATACACGCCCTAAGTAGTATAATCTAGTACTGCCTACACATAATACAATATACACCATCGTCAAACGACAACACACTAGCTTAGAGATCACTGAGTGGAGTAACCAGATTATCCAATAGATTCCAAGGAGTATTTGAGGGTTTTGGGAGTAGTTTAATCTACATACTATTTCGTCATCAATCTGTGATGATTTATTTTATACTTACTTAACCTTTTAATTTTTTTTATTTTAGTGGTTTACTACAAGCTAAGTTAATGTCAAATGGAGATCTAGTTGAAATTATTAAGCACGCTCAACTTAGTGGGGAATGGCTTGTTGCCGTTGAAAGTGTTGCTGCCGTAACACACTTTTAAATCCATCACAACACATTTTCAGCTTGAAAGTTGTAGCTATACATGCGAGCATAGAAAAAAGACACCACGTTATGGATTCAGCACGATGTTTAAACTCACCGAAAGCTCTATATGTTCAAACTTACATTGACAGTAATACATTAAAATGATGAGAAGCATAATGATTAACTGAAAGATTCCTTAATAAAGAGACGCAGGGTCATATTGCAAAAAAAATGTTTTTCTCAACAAGCCACATCTAGAACGATATTAAATCTTCAAAAATTAATGACTACCTTATATTTGTATGTACATTTTACCAGAGAGATGTCATTAGAAATTCAGATTTTAGGATATGTACGAAGGCGGTGCTTAGTTTTTATAGAGCCTTTATAATCGTTACGTATTAAGCTTATTAATACATTAAAATTGTCTCTTTATTAAATACTAAAAATAAAAGTTCTTGAATATTTATAATGAGGAATAATTACATAAATTTGTACCTGTTTTTAACTTTACAAATTTAATAATCTTGAGGTATAATATCGATGCATCGATGGAAGAAAGACTAATGAATAATAATCATTTTATGTTAGTCAATTAGCCTTTGTGATGTCGAATAGTATTTTAGAATATACCTTACATTGTACCTATACAAATGTATGTGATAATAATAATGATACATTAGCATACAAATCTCCGCGAAAAAAACATTTTGAGAGTAATATTTTTCTTACATATATCGACGCCCATTTTCATAAATTTGTCGTTACATTTCAAAATAAGATACATTCAATTTTAGCCGTTTCTAATATTGTAAGTTATTTTTAAAAGATTTACAAATTCTGTACAAATAAAATATGAAAACCATAAAAAAGAATTAACAACATTGTGAATTGTAAAAATTGAACGTCGGTCAACTACATTCTTGGATTGACGGTTGATTTTTGAAATTGTATTTACATTCTGAAATTTAATTATATATTTTTTTCTTTTTTTATGTAATTTAATCACTATTCATAAAAGCCTCTCGAGCATCACACAACTACCGACCTTGTGATGGAGTTGAACATTTAAAAAATTTGCGCGATGTCTGCACTAGTCGTTTAAGAATTCATAAATAAATTCATTCGTTCATAAATTTAAACTAAGCATTTCAGAGCTATCACGATTAAAAGAGATATCAAGCGGACCACTCGCTCGGACAATAGCCCAGTTCTTCCATGATAAAATAATAAAATATAGTACACCAATAGTAAGGTGAGGACGCTTGAAGACCCCGTACGTCCAAAACCGACCGGATAACTCCCGGACCCTCAATACAATTTTCCGGGCGGGTGCATTTTGAATTTATAACTAGTAAATTGTTTGTACCAATTTGTGCGTCGAATATCTCGGAATTAATTGGTCAACGACCGAAATAGTTTTAGTGCTTAAATGTTCCGTTATTACGTGTAAGTAAATTAATCTCATTTGCCCGGACATCTTGATGTTTATATACAGGGCTGTTAAAGGAAAAGCTGGTATAAGGTAGTCATTTATTTCAGTGCTGGATTACTATATCATCCTATGTATCTCCTGGTAGCTACCACATTTTAATGGTATATTATTGCTAGCCTTTACCAGCGGTTTCGGTGAGGTAATATACATTTAACATATCCATTGCGAAGTTCGTTTTTCTGGAGAAAAGGTTCCCTATGTTATTTTATGTGCCCCTGA
The DNA here is from genome assembly GCA_014332785.1 of Antheraea mylitta. NCBI lineage: Eukaryota > Metazoa > Arthropoda > Insecta > Lepidoptera > Saturniidae > Antheraea > Antheraea mylitta. The sequence continues at coordinate 796,995 of JACEII010000018.1, read as the reverse complement.
AATCGGTTTAATAGATAAGGTGTGAAATTAACCAAGAAATAAACAGATTCACATTCGAATTTATACTATTAATTAGCAAGTAATGGTTAATCTGTACTTCATATTATAAAGCTGAAGAATTTGTTTCCTTGAACGCGTTAATCTCTGGAATTACTGGTCCGATTTAAAAATAGTGTTAGATAGCTCATTTACCAAGGAAGGCTTAAAGACTACATCATCACGATACGAGTAACAGTAGCGAACTACCATTGAATAATGTTTCCAAATCGGGCCATTTTTCCTTTTGAAAGTTTCCGCTGCGTGTTAGCTTTAGCCCAGAGTAACTATTCCACGTGAACATGGTCGCAGGCAGAAGCTGGTAGCTTACATTTGACCTCAGGTGAAGTTTATTATATCAGTAATTCATCTATGATAAATATTTGAAGGATATACTACTTAAGTAACGATTTAATAAGAGAACATATTATATTTCCATCGCAATGAATTTCTAACAACAAGTAAAAAATATTCGACTAGTTATTATATTGTAGCGATTATTTTATTTATACTAAATGAAAATACAAGTTGATAACAGAAAAGAACGATACAATAGAATAAAGAAAATAACTATTTTACGAGAGAGAAAAAAAACAGTAACACAATACATGGCCTGAAACGGCCGCACGATCAAACGCTTCTACTCGCGGACAATTGGATGACGGTAGATTTATCTTGTACTCCAGAATGAGGGTACCGTGTGACACTATTTGATTCACACTTCTATTGTATAGTTTTCTAATAAAAAATCTGTTATTATCAATCGTTGGAACATAATGAATGTGGAGTAAGTTGTATTCGAAAGTTTTCACTACAAACGTGACGAGATAATTTCCTCGTATTGGATATGTTAATTATAATATTTAGAATAGTTGTCAACGTATTCAATTAAACTAAAAGTAATCTTCTATACACATAATAAGACCGTAAATCTAACGTGTCTGTATATTGTAGATTTTTTTTAATTGTTGGACGTTTTAGGGTATAAATAATAAAGTACATTTCAATCATTTTTAGAAATATTTGTCTGTCTGTGTGTATGAACACGCATTACTGCTACAGTATTGCGTTCACAATAAAACATCACGATAAAAAAAAATCATTAAGAATGTCCTCGAGTAACATTTAGTCTCGGTTTTATTATAATCGGTTCTGTCTGTCAAAAGTTTTTTGTAATTTTAATGACGACGGAACTTAAATACGAGAGAAAAGTAGATAAGTAAATTGACTCAATATGTTCAGACGATTTTATTGTTTACTGTTGTTTTTTTTTACATTAGGTTCTACGTGGACGGAGTCACGGGCACAGCTAGTTATGAATATAGCACGATAGTTGCGGAGGCAATTGGCAATAGACCGTGTCGTATGGCATGATTCCTCGCGAACACAAGCAAGGTACGTGAAATACGCCCTCAGTCCCGGATACCCCGTACCGCGGTACACCGGGGAATATTATGATTAACAACTTGAACTAACACACACAGATTCAATTCATTTCTTAGGGAAGACATGGATTAGAAGCTATAGTAACCCTTTCATATCACGTGTTCGATGCTAGAGTTCACTATACTGTTTTAATAAAATGTATATAGGTAATATTAAAAAAACTGACTTTTTGCTATGAATTTTTATCACAGGGAACTAGCACGTCACATTTCGCGATGTTTTGAGTTCTCGAAAATTCTCAAACCGCCCAGCGCGCTGCATCGCGTCGGCATTCAACCGTCACGTACTGGTTTAGAGTGGATGCACTTGTCCCACGACACCATAACTCGACTGCCATAAATCAGCCCTGTTTAACTACGTTTTGTATCTCACTTTATATTTATACTGTACGATACGACTTTTATATATTTAACTAGCCTCTGCCCGCGACTTCGTTCGCGTGGAATAGATACACTAACACTAACACGCAGAAGTTCTCAAAAGGAAAAGCCATCCCGATTTTGAAACATTTTGCATCAGTGCTCCGCTCCTATTGATTTTAGCGCAATGATATATAGCCTATAACTATTCTCGATGAATAAGCTATATAACACTTAAAGAATTATTCGAATCGGACTAGTAGTTCCTGGGATTACCCCCTACAACGTCACAACATCACAACGTCACAAACCTCTTTATAATATTAGTATAGATACATAATTTTGTCTCGATCGTGACACTATAAATGTTAATTTTTCATTTGTCATATACATATCTTAGATACATCAACAACAAACAACTTCCTTAGTAATTTTAAATGTATAGAATTCTGTGATTTACATAATAATTATCCCTAAAATTAATGTTAATTAATGTTTTCCTGCATCGAAAACTTTGACTCAGTTACAAGGATACGAATAAACTATCAAATAAGCATTTCATAATCTTTTTTTAATCTTACTATTAGCCGTTTGTGGTTTCTCTGCAATTTTATTTTAACAAACAATGACATTATATATCCTTTTTATGTAACTGCGCTGCATGTGTATACAACATACGTGGAAAGAGCTCTTAAATGGAAGGATTTTTTTTCCAAGATACCTATTGTTAGCAGGTGTATAGTCGATGCAGTCAGGATGCCAATAAATACTTCATAGTTACTTTCACTCTTTATTTAGCTAGAGCTTTGGCTTACAATAATGTTTCACATAGGAATGCTTAGATAACACCGACACCTTGCCTTTTATAGGCCAAACTATATAAATATAAATATATAATTTATAAGACGAACTATATAAATAAAAGCAATTACCATTTACTTATAATTCTGCAACATTTTTTTTTCTCGAACTAACTACGCTATTGACCCAGCAAGGTCTTAACAGCTTCACCGAACTACTAAGGCGAGCGCTTAAGGCATTCAGCCGATTTTATTTCGCCAACTAGCTCAAGGGTGCACGGCACACCTCGGCTTGGCTGTTGCCTGTTACATGCAAACTCGCGCCCTATCTTAGCTAACTATTCATATATGTTTGAGTTGTTGAGACGCATATGTGTACCAAGCATACACGCCTCAACAACTCCTCCATATATTTATTATCGGAAAATTGAGAGTTTTTCAGTTCGATAAGGGAAAAAAAAGTAAACCCTTCCACTTTCACGTGTAAACGTGTAGGCGTGCACGTGTGTGGGGGTGATCGTGTAGTGTTGTAGCGGTGATGTATATTTGTGTGTCACTGTATCGCGCAAGCAACGCACTCAAGGGCTCCCTGCCGAGGGATCGAACCTAGACTTGAGCCGCTACCGAGGGAGGCTTAATCTGGTGTGCGGGAGTGAAATTAACCCCCAGACCATGGCGGCGTGATCTGTGGTTACGCGGGCGTGGGCGTGAACACGCTGTTTCGAGGGACAGGCTGGTACTGATCGTTCGCTGACGTGATTTTATCAGGAGGGTCAGTAAAAATGTGTCGCGGACGTCTTTCATAACGCGCAACGTTAGGGTACGGGTTCATAGTTTGCGGCGGATACCACTAACGGACTGGGATGATTCGCGGCTTTTTCAAAATAACTAATCGTAAGTGATGTTACGTATGCCCAGATAGAAGGGATCTCTAGGTCTCTATGGAGATCGACTCTCCGGATGTACCATGGGGCACCGGTCACATTACGTAAAACACGATTTTGGAGAACCTGCAGCTTATCAAAGTTATCTTTGGACATATGCACAAAAACGGGGCAACTATATGTCATCACGGGACGGATACACGTCTTATACAAAGCGAGCTTGTGTCTGAGGGACATCTTACTCTTATGACAAAGCAACGGATGGAGGCGACCCTAGACCATAGCGGCTTTGTTTCGCACTCTGTCTATATGTGAATTGAACTTTAAATGTCTATCTAATGTAACACTAAGATATTTGACCTCTTCGACCCAAGAGATATCGATACCGTATAGCCTGATGGGCTCAAATTTATTAGTGCGTTTCGTGAGATCGAAGAGTATAGCGGCACTCTTATCGGGATTAACTTCTATGCGCCATCGACGCAACCATTCACCGAGAGTATGAATGGCTTTTTGATGCGCTTCCTAAGAAATTCCGACCGCCAGCTGGAAGTCTAAATAACGGTATCGTTAGCGTAACAACCTACCTCGACCCCCCGAGTCCGAGGTAGGTCACTGATGAACAGATTGAAGAACGTGGGCGCGAATATGGAGCCCTGTGGCACACCTGAGCGTATCGGGTGGGGCAGCGATAGTTCACCATCCACTCTGAAGCGGAATGACCTATCAGTGAGATAATTGCGGATAATATGAATTAACCTATCGGGTACGCGAGATTTACATAATTTATGGATGAGCCCTCCGTGCCAGACCTTATCAAACGCCTTGGCGACATCGAAGAGAACTGCAATTATGCGTTTCGGTTTACGTTTCGGATCGGCGTTAAATTTAGTGAAAATATACTCCGTGAGGCGGTGTACTTGATTCGTGGAAGAGTGTTCGGCGCGAAATCGGAACTGCTCAGGTGGTATTAATTTTAAATCTGTAATCGAGAACTGGAGATGGTTCAGAAGGAGCCGTTCGTAAAGTTTTCCTAAGGTACCTAACAGACTAATGGGGCGATAGCTAATGGGAAGCGTAGCTTTCTTGCCGGGCTTGTGAATATCTATCACTATGGCCTTTTTCCAGACGGCCGGAAAGTGACCCTGGGACATGGCCGCATTGAAGACGCAGACCAATAAAGCTATGATGCGATCAGGAAGGAGTTTCAAAACCTCGTTCCTGATTCCATCGGGACCCGGGTAATTCTACAACATGTTTTAAGTAGCACAAAGATAATAATTAACGAACAAATTTATATTATTTACGTACATCAATTCTATATAAAATCATTGTTATTTATGTATCTGAAATATGTTTAGACATACAATTATGTCTGTAGAGTAGTGACATCTAGCCCTTTATAGGTCAAACTTTGGAACTCAAAGCAATTACTATTAATTAACAATTCTGCAAGATACACAGATATTATGATAATCATCAAACTAATGTTATGTAAGTAATAAATCAACAATATCAATTACTATATATGTCTAATTGAAATCTATATAATTATAACTATGATAATTCTTATTTATGTGTCTTTAATAAAATAGCGCTAGTGTTAATGTGTCTCACTTATATGTTGGCGTTGGCGCTAGTATCAATGCGTATCTCTAATACGTGGCGCTAGTATCTCGTGTCTTGAATATGACGAGCGGCACCGGAGGTGGGTAGATAACACTATTTATCGTTATATTTTGGTAAATATAAACATAATTTCCATGTGTTATCCTGATTTATCAACAATATTATTATGACGTTCAGTAGTTTTTGTATGAAAGAATAACAAACACACTTACATAGTCACATTCTTACTTCTTCATAATATTCATAGAATTTAAGCATATTAATTTTTTACTAATTTTCAGGTGTTTACTTCTTGGATATTTTCAGTTTATTTTTTATTAAAAAAAAGACGAGGCAGACATAAAAATTGCCGACAAAAGTAAAACACAAAGCAATAAAATTACAGTGAATTATTTAAATTTCTTAATTTGTAGTTTGAAATTATTAACAGTAGTTTGGACTGCTGAACAAAATCGATTTACAATATTGGATTATATTAACGAGTAAGCGAGTTAACGGCAAGTGAGCACCAATAGTAAGCATAATTAATCAAACAGTATCATCTTTTTTATATCATTGGAGGCAAAAGAACAGTCACCTGATATTAAGCGATCACCGCTGTCCATAGATTAGCAACACCAGGAGAGTTGCAAGTACGTTGCCAGCCTGTATTTGGGAGGAATTGTGAGAAGAGGGAAGGGGGAGTGGAGAGAGGCGGGGAGAGGAGTTGGGCCTTCGGTACTCTCACTGACCGAACTGCTACTTCACGTCGGTGTTACTGTGAGTCGGGTGGTAGTACCCTAAGCGAGCCGGCCTAATAATGCTAAAACCAGTAATAACTTAGGCATATCTCTACCACCAAATACTGTATCACATAATTCTAATACTATACATTTAATGTATACACACAAATATGTACAAATACACACATAAAAAATGGCGATATAGAAATAGTAGCTTATTTACCAAAGAAATCGTAAGGGAATCGTAGACATGTCGTACGTTGTAATGATTACTGGACTTATCTGCAAACACATGTTTCGGGGATGATTTTAATGAAAAAAATACACCGAAAAAAAATGTTAGTTTTGTGCTGAGCGCCGGGGGTGGGCTAGAAAACACATGTGATGGTACGTAACTACTTATAAAAAATGTTGCGTTCATGTTTAAAATCAATCTCTAGCGAAATTAACACGCACACCTATAGTATAATCACTATCTATACTAATATTATAAAGCTGAAGAGTTTGTTTGTTTGTTTGGTTGAACGCGCTAATCTCAAGAACTACCGGTCCGATTTGAAAGTTTCTTTTTGTGTTAGATAGCTCATTTATCGAGGATGGCTATAGGCTATATATCATCACGTTAAAACCAATAGGAGCGGGGCACTAATGAAGAATGGCTCAAAATCGGGCTATTTTCAGAGCATCCGCTGCGTGTCAGTATCAGTATTATATGCGTTGCCATGGTAACATGATAACATTCTATCGGAAATATTACCAGGGCTTATTTTGTGTTCCTGTTGAAAAGTATATTCTACGTTATTTTTTATTCTAATTTTTGATTATACGTAGTACGTTGCTATCACAAACATTTTAAAAGTCTATTTTGTGCTGCTTATTCTAAAAGGTTAGAAGTAATAATATTCGTCCAATAAGACAGGCGAAGGAATTAATCCATACTGCTAATTCTGGAGTTGTCAATATAGGTAGTTCTTATGCATTCTCTAACCAGTTTTCTTCTATGTCTAAGTTAATGTAAAGGTATAAGCGCCAAATCTTCTTTATAATATTTCGTAAATTTTTATCTTCTTAATTTTCAAGATCCCAGAATTCATGCTTCGTGGTATTATTTTTCATTCATTTCACTTTAAATAAATAAACCATATTACATAAAATGCCACCAATTTAGCACAATATAGAGTCAAATAATACGAGGTTATGAATAAAATATAAAATCCCCTACACGACAGACTGAAATCCCGCCAAAAACTCCTCAAAAAGTTTATTCTACGTTAGTTTGGTTTGTGATATATTACGTATTATAAGAACAAATTGTGTATACATCATATTAAAATAAATACTTTTTGATTAATACATATATCTGCGGTGCTACAATTATCAACATTTTTTTAATTCTGTCGATATGTCTGTTTGTTTATTTATTCCGGGTAATCTCTGATACGGCTGGACCTATTTGAAAGGTTTTTTTTCTTAGAAATGACTACGCTATTGACCTAGCATGGTCTTAACAGCTTCAACGGACTACAAATAATATTTGAACGGGAATTTTACGGGCAAATAACTAACTAATTAGCTGTTTTATTTTAAGCTAGCGGATTCAGCAGACGATACCCGCCCTGATAATAAGACAAACTATACCTAAACCTTTCCCAAGAATCATTTTATATATTGGTAAAAACGACATAAAAATAGTTCTATAGTATTTGATCTTATCGCGAACAAGCATATAGACAGACGTGGAACAGGACTTTGTTGATACTATGTTGTGATGAACTGTTATCCGTGCATTTGTATGTTTGAAATTGATCAAAAATATGTTGTTCACTGTAAACATGCAAGTGTGACGTACATTGTACTGGACTCCAAGAATAAATATATTTCAAAGTCATATGTTTATATGTGATTTAAATTATAGCAAGGTATATTAATAACTTGATTATATCAACAATATGCATCTATTATATCTATATAATAAAAGATTTTACACATTTTATTCGATAATGTATAGCTTAATATTTTCATTACTTTTTTATATAGTGTAAATGAGCACTGAGGGTGATAGATATATAGTAGTTTAAAGTTCCAGTTATGTGGCTTATGATAAATCCCATCTCATTCGATACACTATTAGTATTCACATATATAATGTACATGTTACCTGTTACAGTAGATGATATGCGTGTCATACTTACAAATATTTTTGAAAGAGTATTATTGTAATTTACACATCTAATAACAATTGGAGGCAAACGAACAGGCGGGTCACCTGATGTTAAGCGACCACCGTTGTCCATAAACACTAGAAACACCATAAGAGTCGCATGTGTTTTGGGGGGATGGGGGATATGGGCAATAGGAAGAGGTGCGAGAAGGAGGAGATAATAGGTGAGGGGAGAGGATGTGAAATGGGCCTCCGGCACTCTCAATGACCAAACAAAAGGCAACAATGCAAGAACTGTCACTTCACGTCGGTTTTCTGTGAGAGGGTGATACTACCCCGGACGAGCCGACCCATTCATGCTAAAACCAATAATAGGCTTCAGCATTGTAATTTTAATGATGACGCGGAGTAAGGACGAGAGAAAAGTAGATTAGTAAATGGACTTTATACATTCAGATGATTTCATTATTCACTGTTTTTTTAAAGTAGATACCACGCAGACGGAGTCGCGGTCACATCCAGTTATGTATGTATATTTTTTACACTTAGCGATGTTTTGAAATATTTAATACATGTTTATGATTTAAATGATGCTCTTTGATGTATGGCAGAATGGACGACATGTTTAATTTCATACGAGAACCTGCAAGTATCCACGGCGTTGTTACTTTAGATTAAAATATTTGTGGTCTGTCGTTTGTTTTTATTATATACTAATTTTGGCCGGTAGTTTCGCTCGCGTTGAAAGCGTGTAAAAACAAACAAAGTCACTTTTATCATAAGTCTTTAGTAGTAATGTATGCACAAACAAATAGGCAGACAATTTTAAAAATATTTATATATACGTAGGTCAGCAAATGTTCAAGCTAGACCACAATGATATAAAAAACATTGTTGGTTTTATAACCTTTAGTAATGTAAGTTAAGATGGCGTCAGGTTTTTTGGCGGCATTTCAGTCTGTCATGTATGTCATTTTACTCATAATCTTGTGTTACTTGACTCTATATTATTTAAAGTTGGTGGTGTTTTATGTAATATTGTTAGTTTTTTGTGCATAAGTGAAGTGAATGAAAAATAATACCACGGATCATGAATTCTGGGATGCCACAAAAATTCCCAGGAAAGTTGTAACAGGAGAACCACCATCTTGTTATTACTCTGAAATAACCACAATCCTGATATCCTGATAAAACATGGACATATCAGAACATTTTTTAATGATTATTCAAAGATTAAGAAGATAAGAAATGTATGAAATATTATATAGAAGATTTGGTGCTTAAGCCTTTACATTGACTTGGTCTTAGAAGAAAACAGGCTAAAGAATACATAAGAACTATCCGTATTGACAACTTCAGAATTGGCAAAAGAAACGACTTGAAAATTAAGATAAGGATGGTTAAAAATTTACTAAATATTATTAAATATACGTTAAAATTTACGAAATATTATAATATAGAAGATTTGGCACGTATGCCTTTATAGTCCGGTGAAGCTGTTAAGACCTTGATGGGTCAATAGCGTAGTCATTTCGAGAAAAAGCCTTTATATTAGATTGAACACAGAATAAACTCACTACAGAATATACAAGGGAATATATTTTGGGGTGTAAGGGGTGTCGAATAACATCTTAAGACTTGAGACACCCAAGCCAACCTCACCTACACGTGGTGCACCCTGCTGATCAACGAACGAGGCAATGGCGAGAGCGGGGTGGTAGGGTTTTACAGCCCGACTGGGTCGCAACCACCATGTACATGGCGAAAAAGCCCGTCATAGTGACTCGCTTCTGCGCGTCGCGTTTCGGGATCAGCCTGTGCATATCCAGTACCGGGCGACTTTCGTCATTATGGCCGGCATGACAGCGGCGACCGGCGATGAATAATCTCTCTCGGTGGTTGCCGATGTTTTTAGATTGTACTATGCTTAATATCAGGCTTAGTGCAGTCACTTTGTCGTGCTTCTATAAAAAAAAAAAAAAAAGAGTCACATATATTGACAACTTCAGAATTGGCAGTATGGATTAATTTCTTCGCCAGTCTTATTGGACGAATAGCATTACTACTACTAAGATGGCGTCATATTAAGGTAAGGTTCTAAATGTAACACGTTGTGGAAAAAAAAGTAATTGGTATGAGGAAGTTAACAAGATATCATATATGTACTTATACTCTTAGTCACTTACAATTTTTTTCAAAATCAAAATCAAAATCGGAATATCCTTTATTCAATTTGGGCCCTGAGAAGGCGCTTATGAAAGTCAAAGCTACCATCCGTTCGGAAAACAACCCAGTCATCGAGAAGAACCGGCAAGAAACTCGAACTGGTTTATCTTTTCATGTTACATATTTTTACATAGTATAATTTAGTTACAAAGTTTTTAGTGGATGTGCAGAGAGGAGCGTCATTTCCAGACGTCACAATTATTCACATACTGGTCCGTCCTATAATAGCCTTTAGATATTAAAACCCGCTTGACATGGCTCTTGAACTCACTATCCGTCAAATCGGCAACATGTTTAGGAATTTTGTTATAGAACCTAACACTATTACCTAAAAAACTGTTATTGGACTTCGTGAGTCTGAAGCATGGAATGACCAACTTGTTGCAGTTTTATTTCAAAAATTCTTATACATACGGACACTTTAAATTTACATTGTTATTATATAGGTTATAATATAGGTATTCTGTAAGTCAAAATATCGTAAGGTTGAAAATGTAACACGATGTGAAAAAAACAGTGATTTATATACAAAAAAAAACATACAGGTTAATGAGTTTTTCCTACATATACATACTTATTCTTAGACATTTAATTTTTTTTTTCAAAAAATTTTCTTAAAAGTACTGACTCTTCAAATTTCAGTTTTTATTCATTCTATGAATGAAAATATTTTTAAGATCTGGATAAAGAAAACGATGATGAGAAAAGCGGAAAAAATAAGAATTAAATGCTTTTGACAGAGCTCCAGAGTGAAATAAATCTCGGTACATTTTTAGCGGCGCTAACTTTTCGCGACCTCCGGCTATAAATTCTGTAATTTCTCAGACAACTCGCTGAATGTAATCCGACGGAGTGTGTCGTATGTTTTTCTTCGTGTATTTATATGAAACTTTACCTCACGATCTTGACGGGGATAATTTTTTTTCACCTTCGTTTCTTAGAGTTCCTCAGTTTGATGTTTTTTTTTTTTTTAATGTTTTATAACATTTGTAAATAGATTGTAATAAATAGAGAGTCAATTTATTATCTATACATATAATAAAAACCTAAATATAATGTGTCTGTACTTTTTAGATTTTTTTGGTATAATTCTTTGCAGATGTCTTGAAATTTTAGAAATGTCTGTCTGCCTGTTTGAATACGTATCACTGTTAAAGTAATACGTTCACGATAAAAAAATAAATCATCATAAAGCATATCATAGTTACGTTTAATTGCATTAAAATTGGTTCACTCTATTAAAAGCTATTGTAATTTTAATGACGACGCGACTTAAGTACGAGAGAAAAGTATATAACTCAATGGACGTAATTCAATGAAATGATTTTTTCGTCACTGTTATTTATATTAGATTCCACATGGACGGAGTCGCGGGCACAGCTAATATATAGTACATTTCTAACAAGTTTTTTTTTTCTAATTTACCACCAAGACACAGTGAGGGCCGTGTATATCTAGCAACTTCTAAGACTTTCGATCTCTTGGTAATGACGGCTGGTTTGGATTATACTTTGAGCAGCGTTTTATCGCAGCTTCTCTCGCGATAGTGTTGATTTGAGCAGTCCTTCTTTCTAGATGAAAAGTACACTGGGTCTCTTTCTGTACTCACAATGTTTCTGATAATGTCTTTGCAAAATTTTATGACGATTGGTTTAGTAATTCAGGTATGCAATAAACAAACTCACATTAGGATTTACAATATTAGTTAAGATTACAGAGGTCAGACATTAATTATATTAAAAAATATAGATGTTGCAATTTATTACATACATTTTATTCCTACGGAACCACACAGTTATTAAAATCTTTAAACTGTAAGTTCATATATTTTTTTTACCTCGTTCTATTTTGCTGAGAGGATTAGTTTTTGCCTAGTAAAGTGAGATGGGCTTTTAAAAGTTTTTTAGATATCGCTCGACACAAGTGAGTCCACCTTTAATAAGCTGTGTGAATGCCTTTTTTTTACGGTTCGTTGTTTTTATTCCCAAAATTATGTTTCGGAAGCCGAAAATTAATACTTTATTTTGTTGTTGTTATTTTAGTTTTGAGATTTTAAAACTGGCTGTGACTGTTCTCCTGTATTTTTTTATTCCTTATTATAAACACATTTTTATGTTTTGTTAACGCGTTGATAGTTACTTAGTAGTCTATTCTGCACCCGATTAGGCCTCCCACGGCAGTGGCTGGCTCAAGCCTAGGTTCGATCCCTCGGTAGGGAGCCTTTGAGTGCGTTGCTTGCGCGATACGGTGACACAAAATATACATCGCTGCTACAACACTACACGATCACCCCCACACACGTGCACGCCTACACGCTTACACATGAAAGTGGAAGGGTCTTCTTTAAAAAGTCTTCTCTAACGCTGTATTTATCAATGTAGGTTGGAATCCTTGCAAAAAGTCGCAGATATTGAAGAAGCAAGCCATTGAAATATTGATAAAGTTGAACATCTTTCGTCAAGCATCTATAGTCCTGCTCTAGATTTTACGTTTACGCCATCTCACGCCTAATAGTCGCTTAAAATGGGATTGTCATCAGATTAAAATATACCTTTTTAATTTTTTTGGTGACGATTGTACAACGTCAGACTGGTATCAATTAAATAATTATAGAAGAAATAGAAATTATAAATAACGATAGAAGAGAAGAGAAGATGAGACATTCGCAAACATATGAGTAAAATCAGATTGGATAACACCAATAGACATATTATACAAAAAAATGCATCATGAAATTTTCTATTTTACAAATACATTTACAAATAACTAAATTAAATTGTTGAAATAAAGTGTAAATCTGAGAATGGTTTTGTGTAAACAAGTCGTAAGCTTGCCAGGTCCACTGCGTAGACAGATAATAAATCAAGCGACGTCGTCCAATTGTCCACAACTGGGACACCTGATTGTACTCCGTCTTCCAATTTACCTCCGTGATTTCTGTTTACAGGAAAGTTGTTACTACTCGGCTATTGAGCAATGACTCCCGTTCCAAATATTATTCGAACTATGGTTATAGCCATACGTTTTAAGATTATAAATATATGTGTTGTTACATTTCAAAATTAACGAAACCCGATCTTTATCGTTAATGTTACATGTTTATTTATTTTAAGATTTCCAGTTTTTATACTCCGAGAACGATGTTTAAATTTTGCCGTTCATAAGGCATTTAATTTATTTATTATATATTATTCATATTTTACGTGTATGAAATTAGAAAATCTTGAAAAGTAGCGTATTTTACGAATTATTAGGAACAGACTAAAATTAGATTTAGCTCATTATGAAATGTATCACAGATATTTTGAAAAACTATCAATATATTTGTTTTATCGATATTATGACACTGATATCGACTAGTAGTAGTCCAAATTTGTGTACACACTGATACACGCACTTTTGTTTTTAAAGTACTAAGGAATGTCAATATCTTCTATACAAAAAATAAATAAATAAAAAAATCAGTTGCCAAATACCAAAGAAAAAGATACTAAACCATTTGGTTTTCCCTTATTTGTTAAATCCAATAATATCAAAAGATTCGACGGAACACTTTACGTGATTTTATTTATGCGGTGATCATTTTTAATCCATTTATTATTACTCATTTTTTTATAATTTACAATAATAGTAAGAATCATGACACAGAATTACATCCATTTCTCTGGTATTCGTTTCATTCCAATCGTATGTTAATCAATAATTTCTTTTGTAACTTTTATTAAAAAAAAAAGGTATTAACTATTTTCATGGCTTATGACTTTTGGAATTAAAATATTGATAAATAGTATATGCTATGTAGAACATTACAAGAAAGAAAGCCATTGAGTATTTTTTATGCTAACTCCGGAGTCTGGGTATACAAGTAGACTGGCTGACCTACCTATCTAGTATTGTTGTGATATTTATTTATTTATTTAACATATAGAATCAACAACAGTAACATAAAATAAAAAACTAAAAAACATACATGCGAATACTTAAAAATTATTTATGTCACTATTCACCGTTGACTACAGCATTTATGAATAAAAGATACGATGCGGAAGACAATAAAAGTAAAAGAAACAATTATAAAAAAAAAATAGGAAAATAATAAAATAAAACAATTCGATAATTTATAACTTAAAATTTAAGGAAAAAAGATCCTGCAGAAATTAATTAAATAAAAAACTAATTTTAGATCTGAAATTAGATAGGGAATTACTGAATAAGTCTATGGTGTGATCTTTTTTAACAAGGTCATTAAATATTTAATTATATTAAATCATATCTAGATAGAACACTACGGAAAGTGAGATCAGATATTTTAGAGTTACGTACTGTCAATTTTAGTTTTATTTCGATTCTGCAGAGGGTGTTGTTAGTAAGTATATAAAAGAAAAGAAGTTACGTTTGATTGTATTTGATAATAATAAATATTTTATTTGTCCTTAAATATATCTTAAACGATTCCTCTTAAAAATCTTTGACACGAAATTAAGCGTCCCGACCGGTCACAGCTATAATCCCCTCGGCATAAGGACACAGGCAGGGAGGTACTCTCTGCGGTATATATGACGACACCAATCTGGGAGAGGTCGAAACTATGACGGACGTGAATCCGCTTGGTAGAAATTGGGTTTTGGTGCAAGATAAGAGTTGAAGCGATTTGTGGGTAACGATTCTTGGGGTTATCAAAAGTATCCCAATACAAATCATATATTGATGACTTAATTTTTTTTATAATTTTATAGGTTGACCTCAATCTCATCTTTTGATGATGTTCATGACTGTTCTAAGATAGTAACGTATGGCAGCACAGCGGTCAGAATGGCGCAGTATGGTGAACAGCCAAGTATGCGAGTTTGAGGCTCAGCGTAATGCTGACCTTGAGACCAAACGCAATGAGGTAAAAGCTCGACCACCTGCTGCCATAACATATCATTATGTGAACGGCGTACTAACGTGCCCTCATTGTGCACGGAGTTTCGCCGCGAAGATAAACTACATAAGCCATCTTCGAGAGCACCAGCGCCATTTCTCTAATTAGGGGTCAAAGTAGTCGCCATGGCCGAAATCGGTCGGAGCAATTAATCAATCAAGATAGTAAACTCGTTAAACCTAGAAGGGGCTGGCTCTCAAGTTCAGCTATCGGATCAGGTACTTGGCAACAGATGTTTAACTTGACGGTGGTAGCTAGCAGGCGGACTTAGAAAAACTCCAGTAACTACAACCATGCTATGATTTCCTCACGATGTTTTCCTTCTCTGAAAGCTCAACTGAGTCGGCTCAGTTGCTGGGATTAGAACCTATACCGATCGACACTGTGCCCGAACATGCTATCAACTAAGACATCATCATTTCATAAAACGATTAATTATTGTACACTGCAGACGCCCGCGACTTTGTCTGCTTTTGTCTCTTTATTAATGACAACAACATAGATTATCGTCGTGTGAATCTAACAGATAACACGGGAATAGTTTTCAAAGGGCAGAATTGTTTTTCCAACTAACTTTATATCCTATCGTTGTATTTGATTTTCATATTCATTACATTCATGATTCTTTAAAAAAAATAACGTGTGGTAGATATGGATTTAGCCATTGTTATCAATATAAGCGTCCACAGAATAATTTTTCGTCTTGATTGAAATACATTGACTTTTCTGTTATTTCTATAAGAATAAAATTCATGTATTACACCTATAAATCCTCTGCAAGAAATTCTGTAAGCGATAGTAAAAACAGTATGAAAAGTTCCTTTGTTAAGAAGAAATAAGGAAGCATATAGATAGATATACACAAGGTTACATTGTTTTGTTTCAACTACTAACTATTGAAATAATCGCTATAATGTTTTAAGTTAAAACGGTAACTAATTCAGACGTCCGCCTCAGGAACCCATTTCATTTGGTATTAGACTTGATGGGACGGATTTCTTGAAATTTTCTCCACGGGTACAATTAATAGGCGGACAAATTAGTATGCTCGGTGTCCGTCCGGTCGAGTGGCGACCGTGTCAGGTCATTTCATAGGGATTTATACAACTGCCCGATTCTACTATGAAAGGTTGTTTTATATACCTTATATATAAGATTCTGGCCCATGTATTTTCAAAAGGGATATTTATACTGATGTAAAAGTCGAGTGGTTGGACATGGCAATCATATCCAACTATATAATAACCATTATATGGTGACAAATTCATCTCAATAATGTTTTCTAAAAGTGGCATAGGGTTTCTTTTAGTGAGGGGCGTTTTGAAGTACATCTAGTGCGTATTCAGCTCGTGATAAATTTTGTATATTTTTGCTGCTTGGCCGACGTAAATTCGATTTCTGTAAACTGTAGTAGGAGCTTTCGATGAAAGAAAACTTGAAGCTAGGGTGGCTTAGCTGATAACGTCGATGGACGTAGGTTCGAATCCTTGCAACGGACTCGCAAATTTCGGTGAAGAAATCATCGTGATGTAATCATAGCATCGTGGTAAGGCTGTGTGTAAGCCCGCCTAGTTAGCTACAATCCTCAATTTGTGAATCTATCGCCAAGAACCGGTTGGTTTCTTTCGGAAGATGCACAGTTAATGTGTTTACCATCTTCACCTACATTGTCATTTAACATCAAGTAAGACTGGTCAAACATTAAAATATACGAAGTAAAATTCAAACTGCGTGATGGAAGTCTCTTTCTAATGCCTAGGTATCGAGCTACAAACATCAACTTGAAAGTCTGCAAAAACGGTTCTATAGGTGTGTTTGACTGCGTTTGACGCTGATTGTCTTTTAAGTCTGGTGTGTTTACCATCTTAGATACGGTACGTTCTCATTTAGAATAATAGAAACAAAAAAAGGAAGATGTATTATCATAAGCATATACAACACATGTTTACAAGTATGTAAACATAAATGCTCTAGAATATCATTATAATAACGGTGTATTGACCTGTCCCAAGTGTGGGCGTACATTTAGAGCGAAGGTAGGATATGCCAGTCATTTACGTGCACACGAAAGGGCGGAAAAATATACTGTTAAATTTCTTCTAGCGGTCGCTGTAATCGATAATGGCTAGGAGCAGGTGATGATGATGATGACAAGTGTGTACTTATATACAAAATTCAAAATGAGATAAGTGTTGCATGGAGTGAAAAGGGTACTTGTCTCAGCTTAAGCTACAGGTTTGCAAGTGCAACCGTTTTATCGCAGATTTTCAGACAAAGCCTACTATATACTAATTCTTAAGCGATATTACAAACATGCGGACGCACCTATGCGATGATTTCAAAATAATATGTGCTCTTAATTATGTAACTCAGTAGTGCTTATGTACGATACATAGTTAACTATGTTTTCAGGTAACTACGGAATTAGATATCGATTGGATAGATAGAGAATAAAAAAAAAAATTAGGAAAATACACAAAAGACTCTATACCTAAACTGCAGGCTTTTTTTATCTCACCACTTTTTTCGGACCCAAAGTTTGATACAGTAAGCGGTAATACAGATCGTACGTGAGATGCTTTGGATTCATAATTTAAATTATGGGTCAATTTTAAAACGTTTTCCATTACTGGTAAGGTAGGATAAGTCGGGTTGACCTCTCGTAAAAATTGTTTTTCATTCGATGTCCGAACATGTTTATGGCTTTGATATGCATGATAATGAAAATTTCTATTAATGTATGTTATATTATTATATGTTACAGAATTGTAATGTAATGTTTATAAAATTTACCTTATATTAAATTGTATTTACATACATTTTTTTGTGTAGAGTACTTTTATGGGACAGTTTCAAGTGTCACATTCAATTTTAAAAAGTCTAGGTAGTCATAAATACTGCTGACGGAAGTAAAAACTCAACACAAATTTTTAAATTATTTTCTTGTATTGGTACTCTGGATGTTTTGCGTACAATAAATAATCCTAAAAGTAATATGAAACTTTTAGACTTACCGTAGCATGATACCACTGTCTATGAGGTGAAGGGCCACGGAATGATAATTTGAAAATAAATAACTATCTGACTGAAAGTAAAAAGACAAAATCTCGGTCTTTCAATATGACGTGTAATTCTATTTCTAAGAAAAAAAAATCAAACATATTATCTTTCACTATTTACATGGAAAATAAAACAGACTATTTAAAGAGATGAATTGAAGGTTTCTTTTTAATTTTATTTAAAGCCATATTATATGCAAGTACAATGTATTGTTTACAATATTCCATAAAATTTCTTTGAGTATGAGTTTTGGCCGTGAGTTTTAGTTAAAAATACGAGTTTATACTAAATCAAGCGACGGGAATTTGACAAAAAATGTAAATAAATGTTTTACAATTAGCTACACAAAGAAGATCAGTAGTATTGGAAAAATATACTTGTTACTGAACAAAATATATATTATTTAAAACAGCTGTATTATGATACAGAGTGGTTTTAGAAAAAAAAAAATTACTTTTATAATTATTGGGATCTATTATAAAACACTAATCAAAGTTCTAAATTGTTAAAAATACTAACATTCAATGGTTAATCTGCGATTAAAAAAAGAATAAGGACACACTTTTGCTATCAAGTTTTGAGAATAATCATAAGGGTCAAATTTATCTCACTTTGTAACACAAATTAAGCCTCCGTTAAATGTTAAATTTGTAGATCAAATATGACGAAAGAAGTGAACTATATGTTATTGGAATTTCTGTTCAGATTATCCGTTCGTTTTAGGTATTCATAATCAAAATATTAGACTTACGGTGTTATTATATATAAAAGATTAATCCATTTCAATCAGTGAATATAGGTCAGCTTTTCATACCTACAGCATATCTCACGGCGTCCCTTAATTTAACTTTGCTCACATTCGGAGATTCAATTAGGGCGTAATATTGACATTCGGCTTAGTGGGGCCCACCAGTAACCAAGGATCAGCATCCAACATTAGCATAGTTGATTAAAAGGCCTCCCCGGAACGGTTGTTAACTCGTAAATGTCAAATGTACAACATATCATAAATCATCTTAAGACTTGCGGTTCAGTTGCGATTTTGCAAAGTATTGGGCCAAGGTAAGCGCCTTGAGGCACGCCAAGGAAGTGCGATCTTACTCCGTGAAGTTACGGTACATATTCATTTAAACATGGGTGAAAATTTAAGTCGTTATTGTAACACCGTAGAATATGCAAGCGTAGCAGAACCAGCAACTGATTCAGCACCTAGATGCTTTCCTTACTCCAAAGTTGCACAAAGTGCCACTGTTATAGGTTATGATTTATGGTTCAATTAAGTTTCGCTCATCGGTTGTAACTGATATAGCTAATTAATAAGTAATTGTGTTCTCAGATTCACCAAGTACGTTTCATTTGGGAATCGTAAATCAGTGATTAATGTTATGAGAGATTCTTATGAATTATTTGTAAGTCGACTTTATTAAAGCTTATTGCGATATTTAATAAGAAATAATGGAAGACAATACTTAAGTTAATTTTTGTATTTTAAAGAACTAGCAGGGCCCGCGACTTCGTCCGAGTGAACTTTATGTCAAAAAAACAGTGAACAATAACGTAATCTGAATGCATTAAGTCCATTTACTTATCGACTTTTCTCTCGTATTTAAGTCGATTCGTCACTAAAATAACAATAACTTTTGATGGACTCAATCGATTTTGCTGAAACAAAGACTAAATGTTCTTGGAAGGTATGCTTTATGAGCATTATTATGAACGCAGTGACACGTGCCCAAACAACAGATAGAACGACATTTTTTAAAAATGATTGAAATGTATTTCATCCTTATTTTATTTATCCTTATTATTCCTAGACCTCTGCAACTATTTTTTTACGAATATCTAAAAAGTACAGACGCGTTAGATTTACATTCTTATTAAATATAGATGTACTTCTGAAAAGACAATCTTTCTTAGACGAAAATTTTATTATGATACTTTCAAAGCCGAAGAAAAAAAATATTCATTAAATTTATAAAATTTCATCTACAAATATTCAATAAAGCTATAAAAATATGGACTCTTAATTTATCCAAAAATATATATTATACACGAGCAAGCATCTATTACGATAATGAAGCGATGTCTGGTTCAGCTCAACGCTACGCCGCCGCAGCAACTTACGAGATCTCGTTTATTAAATTTTATTACAAAAAATCCAATATTTATAACATCGCTTATGTCACAACCGAGTCTCGTAGTGGGCGGGGATATCGTAATTTGTGATTCCTTCTGAGAATTAAATTACATACACTAACTTGTGTCAGCTACTTTGCCGGCTATGGTTTCATGAACACGAGTGCTTTTAAAGCTACAGTAAAAAAAAGAAATACAAAGGAAAGCGTTTAAAACAGCTCCTACGTTGTGACACGACTTTATTGCATTTGGATCCTTTTTAATACGCTATGATGCAACGTTTGTGCATACAATATCTTAACCACTGTTTCTTTTTTATGATTTTTAATACTTGTTTAGTAATTATTTTTTTATATGAATTACAATTTTCATTTTAACTCCAGAATTAAACGATATCGCACACAAAAGTCATTCTTTTTGTACACTTACAAAGTTGGTTTTCAATACACTGTAGTAAACATGGACGTTATAACAGAAATTTTCTGACCGGTTTTCAAATTTAATTTACAGTTTAGGTAGCTACTGACGGCTTCAAACTCGTATTAAATTTAATTTTAAGCCGTCTTTAATGCATCTACAAATATTATTTAAAATCTTTATTGTAGACTGAAGTTATACCAATAATAATATTTTAATAGTTTAGCTTAATATACTGTAAGAACAAGAAGAAATTTGCAAGCAGAAAATCATATTTTTATAACGAAGGGAGTCCACAAAACGAAGAGATTTTATCACAAAGGGCGCATCCGTTATCAGTCTGTGACACACTGACGGCCGACATAACGTTCTACTTGCCAAAACACATTTAAAACCGACGACACGATTTGAAATGACATATTTTATTTTAATTTAATTTTACTTTAAATTGGATAATGTTAATTTTATCATAAAACTGATACATTTTTATTAGACCAGTGATTTCATTATTTGAATCTTGCTTTGGGGAATCGCGTCTATAGGTAAATGTATTAACGACTTGTTAGAAATTTTGAGTAGGCTCTTTTCTTTAAATGTATATTTCGAAATTTATAAATACTACTGGTTAGCGATAAAAGTAAACATCACAAGGAAACTTCAATCTAAATATTCATATAGTTCTACTGATGGGGCTGAAAAATACGCAAGTATTAAGATTATTTAGTGCTTAATGAAGCGACGATATTTCAGTTATAGTCCTCCCGAACGTCGTGTTGAAATTATTGATTGATTGATGGCAAGAGACATGTGACATGCCAGCTTATCACTAAAGTAGCGGGAGGACATGTAAGAAAATAAGGAAAATTGTTAATTACTCAAATATTAGAAATATATTAAATTTATAAAATACGCTTTTTTCTATAATAGTACACTAAAGAGACGTACTATACCTAATAATATAATGTACAATCTAAAGATCGACTATTAAGAGGCCGAAATGATCAGAGGTTACAACACGGAAAGGGCGGGAGACAGTTACAGCTTCACTATAGAATAACAATATGACATTGTGAAATTTTTTACTTAAAATAAGCTGGAGGCTATCACACAGAAGCATTAATAACAGAATTAAATATTTCCAATAAAATACTTCAAGCACGATACGACACAAAGTCGTGACGTATAACAAATATGTACCAAATTAGGTCACGATATCACAATAGCCGGTCTCAGTTACGATGTTCCATGCGATGCATCATGTATTACTTCTCTATATAAACTACACGTCACAATGTACAGTCGCGTATATATTTCTATTCAGTTTGTAATATCTCAGGTCGGGCAATAGCGTCCGACGGCATGACTTTTAATCACATTAACCTACAACGTATGTTGGACTATATGTATCTACTTTTCTAAAAACATTATAAGTTTTAGCGTTTGCCCATAATCTTATTTGATGTTAAATAATGACGTCTACAATGGTAAACACGCTAAACCTAGAGGCGAGTGGTTCTCAAATGCAGCAGCTAGAATAAAACAAGTGCTTGGTAACAAATTTTCAACTTGGAGATGGTAGCTAGACAGGCAGACTTAGAAAATACCTTACCATCATGAAGTGGTTTCATCAGGATGTTTAACCTTCACCAGAAGCACCGACTCAGTTGCAAGGCTTCGAATCTACGTCCATCGATACTTGTTCGAATACGCTATAAACTAAACCATCAACGCTGCAGCAAAATCTCTAATTTCCTATGCTTTACCGAAAAGTTATACTAAGACAATTTTCTCCAATATTCACTTTTTCTTATACTATTTTTTACTGTCAAACTAATTTACAAGTAGATTTAAATTATTGAACTTTTTAGTTTTTTTTTTCGGTTATTCTTCAATTACACTTAGGGTTTTTACCATCATAGGACTTGATACATTTCAAAATTCGCTATATTCAAGTCTAAACCAATTTACTACATAATAGAAAAAAACATACATAGAAAAAAATTAAAAACCTTATGGACGGCAAAATTTGAACTTGGTGCTCTGTGTATAAAAACTGGAAATTATAAAAATATCAGATATGTTATATAGACGATTAAAATTGGAATTAGCTCATTTTTCTACGTATTCACGTATCTGAATTTGTTATCCACGTATACAATATTTAAAAAAAAAGTCTCTATAAGATTTTTGATGGCGACTGTACTAATCTACCGGCCTTACGTAGATGGACGTCATTCCAGGTTTGCACTGAAATTTTAATAGCCTCAACATCACGAGGAAGCTCTACCAGTATACTCATTTATTATTTACATTCAAATGTAGATATCTTTTTTAGAAGATTGGACTTATATTGATTGAATAAAATTGATACAATACAACAAATTACAAACAAGAATTACACTTTTTTATGCCAGGGAGCAGCAAACTGGTAGACGAGCCATCTGATGTTAGGTAGCTACTGTCGCCTATGGATAACTTCTTCAACTATAAATAAGTGACGTAATACATACAATACACTATATTTTAATAATAGAAAATTTACGTTAACGGAACTGCATCTCAACCCTTCTAAAAAACTTTTAAAAAAGCAATAAAAAAGACTAACAGCTCCCCTAACCCTAAATAAAAGCTAGAACCAATAATTATTCCGTACAATAGGGTTGACTTTGTTTTAAATACCCCCTGACGTGTCCCCTTCACTTCGCACCCCCCACTCGTCCGGATGGCTCTTTTCTTTAGTGTTATTGGTTAACTGAGTGCCTGAGACATTTGTTTTTGTTTCTTAAACGTCTTTATTGTCTCGTTAATGAAAAGATTACATTTGTATTACTGTTAAATGGTATTATGTAACCATCATAAGATTTATCTATACTAATATTATAAAGAGGTAAAGTTTGTGAGTTTGTGACCTTGTGATGTTGTGGCGTTGTAGGGGGTAATCTCAGGAACTACTGGTCCGATTTGAATAATTCTTTCAGTGTTATATAGCTCATTTATCGAGAATGGTTATAGACTATATATCATCAATAGGAGCAGAGCACAGATGAAAAATGTTTCACAATCGGGTTGTTTTTTCTTTTGAGAACGCGGACAAAGTCGCGGGCAGAGGCTAGTTTTGTATACATTTTTTTTGTATTCAACCACAGGATTTTTTTAAAGCGAATAGTGTCTGTAGTTGATGTACTGACGCTGTCCTTCAGTTTGAGTCTTTCTTCTTTCATTCTGATCTTATACTAATTTCTGCCCGTGACTTCATCTACGTAGACCATATACTTTGGGCTAATACTAATTTTAACTTGCGACTTCGTTTACATAGATTTTATAATAATATGTACTTTAACCCCTAAATTTTGTAACATTTTTCATTGATGCGTTGCTTTTATTTGCCTTAGTATGATAATAGCCTATAGTCTTTCTTAATAATTAAGCTATCTAACACTGAAAGAATTTTTCAAATCAGATTAGTAGTTTCTGAGATCAGCGCGTTCAGGCGTGGAGTTTTATTATCCTCGAACTGACTACGCTGTTGACTTAACAAGGTCTTAACAGCTTCACCGGGCTACAATTCAAGCGTCGAGTGTTTTTGTTATGATCCTTTTGATGTTTGTTGTATGATTTTTAAGGAATTTTGTTTTATTTCAATGGAGTTCTGTTTACACTATTCTCTTTAAGAGATAAAAATGTGAAGTTGCGTTAAACATCTTATGTTTAAGTATAAATTAAAAATAAAAAATAAAAATAATATTATATTATCATATAATAATAATAAAAAATAAAAATAGTAGTAGGACTACTAGTGGTATTATTTAATTTAAATATAAAAAAAGTAAATTCGAATCCTTTAGTAGTAAATATTTCGTATCTACGAAGCAAACTGGAACCTACTGGTATTGATTATTCCCTTAAAAGAAGAATAAATGTGATGGACATACAACATGGACAAACCATATAAGGTCATAATAGAGCGATAAATAAAACAATACAGTGCCACATAACAAAACGCAGAACGCCCGAAACACTAACAATAATGGGCTCCGTGGAAAATTCACTGGAATAGCTTAACAAATGTCAGGATAAACGTTTACCGCCCCATCCCATCGCATAAACATGTTGATTTTATTCGACAGTTAAACTTAACTGAGGGTTATTAAGAGCGAGGGAAAAAACCGTAACTCACGTTACGATTCGCGACCGGTTGCGGTGTTAGAGGAATCGCTCTTTTTATAGATTTATTGGTTAACGTTTGACCGCAAACTCCCATCATAATAAGTGACGGTGTCTTTGGTGATGGTGAGATATTAAGTTTAGGTAAGGAAGTGAATTTAATCCAGAGAGAGAGGATTGACAATAAATTCTGAATTACATGCTTTTTAGCTATTGAACACAATTTTATCTGATGCTAAATGACACCGTGGCCTGAGATGGTAAACACACCAAACATAGAGGGGACTAGGGGTAGACCAGCAGGTGCTTGGCGACAGATTTTCAATCCGGTTCCAAGGATTCAAACCAACGGCCATTGATGCCGTGTCTGAACGCACTATCGAATAAGCCATAATCGATTCAAGACATGTTACCTAAACGTGCTAGCCTGGAGATAATAAAAAATAAAACCATGAATTGATTTCGTCATGTTGTGTGCTTTCGCCTAAAACTAGTATATTTGCGATGTATTTTTATTTTTTCGCGTTCCATATTTGTTGTAAAGCGCCTATTGCTAACTTCAGTTTGATGAAAATTTTTAAATTAAATATTGGAAGCTAGTTTGTGGCCACCAGAAAACACCATCATGTTATGGTTTCATCGAAATAAATTTCGTCGTCTAAACTAGGATTTTTTGCGGAAATTTTATTTAGAAATGTCGATTGGTAGTATTTGTTTTCCATCTCGTAAGTTAAATATCTGTTGACAGCTACCTGCTGAGTATTACATTGACTGTATTCGACAACAAGCCACTTTTCTAGATTTACCAAATTACCACTACATCTGATTACGTCGTAACATATGATTTGTTGAAATATTATCTATGTTAAAAAAATACGTCATATTGCTGAACGCGGGCCATTTATCTAAATAATTGTACGCAAAATAATTTCTAGAGATTCATCACAATTTGTTAAATAATTTTCATATCTACTATTGCCAGTTTCAACTTTAATTATTCGCTTTATGACAACGCTCTCAAGTTTAGGATTCTTCTTTCTCGAATACATGACACTGACGAATTCAGATGGCAGTAATGGCGATATAACAATAATAATACCAGGTGTTTGCCTTCGACTCTTCATAAAAATTCTTTCAATGCTATATAGCTCATTTATTGAGAATGGTTATAGGCTATATATCATCACACTAACACCAATAGGAGCAGACCACCAATGGAGAATGTTTCAAACTCGGGTTTTTTTCCTCTTGAGAGCTTGCGCAGCGTGTTAGAAATAAAGAATGTCTTGATTCCACGCGAACGAAGTCGCGGGCAGGGGCTAGTATGTTATAAAAATAATGCATGAATGCAGCTGTATGATTAAATGCCTAAAGAAATATTTTCAGCACTACCAATGATTTTTTTTAAAACAACAACATGTAAGACATTCTTATATAGCTTTATATTATTTATGAATTTACGTTCGGTGCTATAAGATTCATTTTTTTATTTTTGAAACTTTTTAATCTTCTATACATATAATAAGAATGTAAATTTAATGTATCTATAGTTTTTAGATTTGTGTGAAAAAAAAATGTCGCAGGTGTCTTTGGAACAAATAATAAAATACGTTTCAATCATTTTTAGAAATGTCTGTCTGTCTGTTTAAATGCTTATTAATGCCAAAGTACTACGTTTACGATAAAGCATATATTCGCGTAATATTTAGTTTTTGTTTCATTAAAATCGGTTCACTCTAAAATTATTGTAATTTGAATTATGACGCGACATAAATACCGGAGAAAAATAGATAAGTAGATGGACTTAGTACATTCAGATGACTTTATAAGTCACCTTTTTTACATTACATTCCATACGGACGAAGTCACGGTTACGGCTAGTTATAAATAATACTTGAACAATATACAATAATTTACGGGTTGGATGGAGTGTTTACACAAATCGAGCGTTTCTGTTAACGCAGAAGCCGAAGTGTAGATACAGTTTAAAATAGAACTCGTTAATAGTAAGACAATTTCTTAGAAACAAAGCTTGCGTCATCGATGAAGTAATTACAAGAATTGTTATGTTATTCCACATGTCGGGTTCACTACGTTGCGGTGTTTTGATAAACAGAATAAAAAAATCCGAAATGTTTGCGGTTAAAAATGTTTTAGGCTTTTGTGTTTTTACTACTATTTTGCTGTAAAATACTTGTAAAATGTACTCATAAAATATATTTATCGAATAACAGAAAATATTACCGAATATTCGATACTAAAGAATAATTATTTATAATGAAAACAAGGGGTCTATCTAGTTCGATAAAATATGTAATAAATATGGACCATGTCATTTATTTTTATTTGACCTTTTCAGTAACACTCGTTATCGTGTCTTATATATACTAGTGATAACTCGCGATTTCGTCCGCGTTGAATTGCAACATAAAACATAATAACGACGAAATACAAGTTAGCGCCATCTAGTAGCAAATTGTAGTAAAACTAGTTTTGCTTGCGGCTTCCCTCAGTGTAAGTTTCACCTCTTACATTATTTTTTTTTCGGTCGAAAGTCTTATGTCCTCTTCAGTACCCTTTAGTACGGGCATGTAAATTCATGATGATCGGTCGAGTATTTAGAGCGTGAACATGAAACAAACAAACTCACATTCGCATTTATAGATACTGATAGTTAGGATTACAATGGATAAGATAAAAATATTCTTCGTGTAGAAAAAAAATGAGATAGTCATAAGGAGTGTCGATAGAATTGAAAACACAAAATAATTGAGATTTTTTTTTTTAATTTTGAAATTAATTATAGTGTTATATTAGTCTGGACTTTAGTGTGGTTTTCACATCGATTTATAACTATATACATTTTTATAAGGTTTATAAATCAATCAAGCCCATGATGAGCTCTAAAATCTCAATATGACATGTACACAGGCCGCAATATCACACGTCGCATGTCTAACACAAGCCACATGAGCGCAATATGCTCGGTCACGCTTACTAGTGTGTCATTACGCGAAATTATAAGTTTATTTCCTGCGAAAAATACCACTCAACGCCCTTCATGAAGTTTTCAGTTCAAAAAAGGCTCTTTGAATAAACTTCATTTTTGTATTGTTTTTTGGATGATGACTTTGTCGACTACTGAACTCGAATATATAACAAAATAACTATAAGTAATTGTTTTCAGTGACAAATAATATATCACATATTGGTCACCAATAAACCGTTTGTTAACGCAAAACAGGTTGTGAGAGACTTACGTGAGTTGTTGTTGAGAATTTCTTATAGGTCTCGTTGTCTGTGGGCGGTTCTATTGTTCCTATAAATGAGTGTTATTCTTTTATTGTCGAGACAAAGACGGCACTTAGCCCCAAAGCGAGGCGCCAATATTTATACAACCTTCTCTGGTACCCTCTTCTGAGATCCGTGTGGGGATAGAGTAGCGTAAGATTAGCGATTTAGTAGATAAATGTTTCTACTATCTTATAATGATGTATCTTTGATATAAGCTCTTATTAGAAGGCACTTATGTATGTCAAAACTATCACTGGTTCGGAAAATAGCCCAGACAGCGAGAAGTACCGGCAATAAACTCGATCTTTTTTATCTTTTCATTACATATAATATAGAATAACATATTTTTATAGACATATACAGTTACATTCGTTTTTGGCGGATGTAGAGAGAGCGTTATTTCCAGACATTACCATTGTTTACATATTGATTCATCCTATAATAAATAGTTTTTATGCATTGAGGTCTTCTTGACATGATATTGGTACATACTATAAGGCAAATCGGTAATATGCTATGGGACTTTGTTATAAAATTTAACACTATTTATTACCTACCAAATGATGACTCAGTTACCAGCATCTTTGCACACCGCATTGATTGATGCAGGTTTTCATGAAGGAAAACGCAATGATGTAACTATAGCTTACTTATAGGGCTTCTAAACCCTCTACCAACGACTGACTCTACAACTCTACAACGTGACTGACGACGCGGTTATTAGGTTCATCTATCTAGCCGTGAACGCTTCGCCGCGGGACCTTGTGGATTATAATCTAAAAATGGCCATAAAGGATCATAATAAAACCGCCATAAAGGCAATATTTTTTTTTTTCGAACTGACTACACTATTGACCTCGCAAGGTCTTAACAGGTTCACCGAACTACTAAGGCGAGCGCTTAAGGCACTCAGCCGATTTTATTTGGGCAATTATCTTAAAGGTGCACGGCACACCTCGGCTTGGCTGTTTCCTGTTACATGCAAACTCGTGACCCATCTTAGCTAACCTAGCTAACTATTCATATATGTTCGAGTTGTTGAGACGCATATGTGTACCAAGCATACACGCCTCAACAACCCCTCCATATATTTTTTATCGGAAAATTAGAGTTTTTCAGTTCGATAAGGGAAAAAAATAAAACCCTTCCACTTCCATGTGTAAGCGTGTAGGGTGATCGTGTAGTGTTGTAGCAGTGATGTAAATTTTTGTGTCACTGTATCGTGTAAGTAAGGGATCGAACATAGACTTGAGCCGCTACCTAAAGAGGCCTAATCTGGTAAATAAAGGCAATAACATCATTACCAATGCTCTACCAACATCAAGCTGAAAATCTGTCATTAAGTCTATATATGATTATATAACATGTGTTCTGGTGGCTGTACTTCAAATGCAGTCCCTTCTAGGTTTAGAGTGTATGTCGTCTTGAACCTAATTTGTCATTTCATATTAGGTGAAATTGTGTTGAAACGTTGAAATCTATAAAAATCTAAATCGAAAATACTTTAATCAATTAAGGCTGGTGAGGCGGATGTCCCGTCATCTAGTTTAGGTATGATAAGTTGTGTCGATATGGGGGCGACTTTGTCCTTTGACATAAGTACAGTCTTTTCGCGATACTGTACAAATTACCCGACCCGCTTGCCGCCGCGTGCGCTTTAATTACGCACAATTACTGCTTCACCGCTATATACTTTATGTATAAACCCGCTTTTAATCTTAAATGCAATAAGGAACTATTTTCGCCTTTTAACCGCACTATAAACATTACGTGTTGTCTTACGTGTGTGAACGATCAGGGGGCCACTAAAAAATTCGATCTGGTAAATCTTTTCATGATTCATATTTTGAAAGTATAATAAATATTGTAAAGACAATGTCCCTCTGTCCTTATACGTTATACGTTAGCGTGCAAACTTCACTGAACCGATTCATACTTGTATAATTTTAGATATATTCTATAGGCTTGTTTTACTACATGTCTTACTATGCTACATAAAGTATGAAGTAAATTATTGAATAATAGAAAATTATATTAAATGTCAACAAATCTGGTGCACAAATTATCAATTCTCAATTATTCACAAAAAAAATTGTCCTAATTTTTATAATTTGATTTCTAAAGGAAATACATTCGCTATAAAACGCTGAAGTCTCTTTGCTGTGTGTTCACCCGAAACACCAACATCGCAGAAGCGGCCCTTGATTATATAAGAAAATGCTCGATGCTCCATTGTTGGATGACGGTAGTTGCAAGTTGTTTCAAGTGTCAGAGGGTTGCTTCAAGACATGTTTATATATAAGATAATATGCGGAGAGAGATGTTTGGCAAGGTGGGTCGATATTTATGTTTCAAGAGTTTAACCTATAATAGTTTAGTAAGTTATATTCAGTGGAATATAAGAAAAATATGGTTCTAATAACTTTAATAAAGGCTGATGTTAATTCACATTATGTGCCTAGTTGGGATCAAAAAGGGGGTTGTTTTTAGTATTCTCTGTAAGAATTGAATATACAATTTATATATTCATTAGTAGTCATCCATGTGTCTATATATATTACTTACAATTAATAAATAAGAATAAATCAGGTATATTATTCGGAGATAACGTAGATACTTATAATTGTTTTTTTAAGCCCCTCTTTGATAGTTTTGGAATTACTTTTGGATATTTTTTAATGTTAAGAACTGTATTGAGTATTGTACAGACATTGTAGATTTGCGTTCTTTTAAAACTATATATATACATATATATTTTTTATACTTAAAGGCAGCAAGCAGGTAGACGGCCCATGTGTTGGTAAAATGATTACCGTCACCTATGGACATCTGCAATACCAAGGGTATCGCTGTTGTGTTACCGGCCTTGAAGGGTGTGTTTTAATCTTTTTTAAAGAGACCGGTATCATAACTCGAGGGGAATACTGTACCAGGTAACTCATCCCACAACGCCTATGTACGCATTATGTAGGTCTGGAGAGCCTTACGGCTGTTGCTGTTTTATTAGGTTTAGAGTGCGTGGATGAGCTACTAGCCAGCGTCGGGTGGTCCAAATTAATTATATATAAACATCGTGATTTTTTTTAATATGAGCCAAATGCAAAAAATCGAATATTATTGTGTGATGCGTTCACAACTGAAAACTTTTTTTTAAATATTTTGATATAAACGTTTCCTCATTTGTTTCTATTACAAATTACGAAGGTATTTCTCACCTTTAAAGAATGAAAACAATAGTTCAAATGGCGCGCCATTTCGTATCTGACATTTTAAATAGAGTGGCGGTGCCCGGGACAATACTGTACGTGATTAACAGTCCCTCGGGTCCACTATCCTATTCCGTTTGCCTTGTTTCATCGAAATATATAAAGGCAACATTTGATTGCCAACTAGCGAGTGTTTTTGAATTTGCCTTTAATTCTGTGTTTGTTTTTTTTTTACTTCATAGGTCTGAGTCGTAGTGTCATAGAGATTTAATTGGTTTTCTTTTCTTTCTTATAGCATAAGAGGCAAACGGACAAGTGGGTCACCTGATGTTAAGTGATCACCACTGTCCACAGACACCAGCAACACCAGAGGAGTCGCAAGTACGTTGCTAGCCTGTGTTGGTGGGGAAGAGGAGCAAGGGAAGGGGAAGATAAGGGGGGAAGTGGTTCCTCCGGCGCTCTCACTGACCGAACAAAACGCGACAATGTAAGCACTGTCACTCCACGTCGGTTTTCTTTGAGAGGGTGGTAGTACCCTGGGCGAGCCGACCCATTCATGGTGATATCAGTTATAGCTTCAGTATGGCTCTACCATCTACAGGTGGAATATCATATGAGATTTTTTTTTGAAAACGCTGTTGATCTTGAAAGGTCTTTACAGCTTCACCGAATTATTGAGGCGAGCGCTGAAGGCACTCAGCCGATTTGTGATATTTGGGTGACTAACTCAAGGATGCAAGGCACACCTCGGCTTGGGCTGTCGCCTGATTTGTGTAAAAATCGCGACCTATCTGAGCTAACCTAAGCTAAGCTATCTACATATACGTATATGAGTTATTGAAACATGCATGTGTACCAAGCATGCGTGCTTCTACAACGCCTATATGTATTTCGTGTCGGAAAAATTCCTCTAAACTATATAGGATAGGATAAGGAAAAATAAGAGTAGAACTCTTTGTCGTTTATTTCTATGAAAAAGAAAAACAGCGTATAAGCCTGTAGGCGTACACGTGTGTATAGGTGATGTGTGTGGTATGTTCTAGCAGTGATGTAAGGTTTTGTGTCACTGTATCGTGTGAACCGCGTACTTAAGGGCTCCACGCCTAGGGAACGGACCTAGGCTTGAGCCGCTGCCGAGAGGTACCTAATCTGGTGTGCGGGAGCGAAATTTACCCCCAGACCACGCCGGCGTGATCTGTGGTTACGCGGGCATGGGCGGAACCTGAGAAGTTTTCGAGTAATACTACTGCATGTGGAAATACATAGAACTGTGGATTTTTCAGAGTTTGAACTCGCCAATACGTCGTGGGTTGTCGCGGTAATTATGTCCATACCTTCTTTCGGGAAGAGTACCTATAACCCTGAAGCAGGTCTCTTACAGGCTGAGGATGATAAGTTTGACCTAAATCTCACGTGATATTAAGATTAAGATGTTAAATATGCTAAGCCTAATGGAGGACTAGTTCTCAAATGCAGTTGTCGGAACACACTAACAGGTGTTTGACGACAGTTATTTTGGATAAAGTTGGGAGCTAGGCTAAGATAGTTAGGGTTATAGCGGGCTTAGAAAAACGTCACCACCAAGCTATGGTTACATTACGATCTATTCCTTCACTCGTCGTTTAGGTATATTTGCAATGATAGGAAAACACTTGGTCGTCGCACTCTCAGTCGGTGACAATAATAAATTTTGGAACGTTTAAGGCTGTATTGAAGCATATAACTGTATTTTTTTGGAGTTTATAAAATGCCAATGTGTATTGGAGTAATGGTAAAGTCTTCTCCCAACGGTGGAACTTTTACTATCCGCTATTATGAATTATTATATGTGATCTTCCAGCTTTCAATATTCCATACTCCTTAATTGGCACTACTCGCCCTTTCATGACTTATTAACCGTGAAGATAAACGTCGAAAAGGACTTAATAGGATCCCCGGAAGACCCCAATTCAAGGTCCGTCCTATCTGTTGTGTCCAGTCAATCGAGGGCCTAATGCCCGCCCTTAAAGGTCGTTGCACCCGGAAACCCGCCCTACGCGTTCACTGATTCCAACCCCATTTTATTTTCATTTTACACCTGATCGTTTTGGATTCGGTTACGCTTAAATTATCAGTGTTAAAGATAATGATTACGCGTGACTATTAAATTTTATGTGACCCTATGGATAGGGGTAAAATAAGCGTCGCTTTACGACATAAGAGTCAATTTTAACGAACAATATGTGTTTATTGTAATACATGACGTATTGCGACTGTTTTTTATTCTTTATTGGCTGAATTATCTTATTGGTTCTTTACGTGATGCAGGCATTTTGTATCTGCTGTCCTTTAAATTTTTGAAGGGAAAAGTTTTAAGAGACTGCGCGGTATTGTTGAAAAGAAAATTATGCTGTTTAAAATGTTACCATCTGACGTTTTTCAAACTAGTTGTTATAAATGATTAACATATTGAGACTAGCCGACCCGCGCAACTTCGTCTGCGTAAAATCGGTTATCTATCGGTTCCAATTGTATTTCCAAACTCCAAAAATCTTAATAAACCTTGAACCCGATTATAGCGACGCCCACCTTGCTTTACTAGGGGTTGTTTATATTAGTGAATTAAAAATAATATTTTTAATATCAAACGAAAGTATTTGCCCCCGTTTTCACAAATAAAACAAAAATAATATAGGTCAGTCGAACGGAGGTGCACTTTCCTGGGTGCTCCGTGCGCCAGCTGACTTTATCCGCCAAATTTCATTTTTACCTTTTCAACTTCACAAAAGCGGGTTTTATGAAAGCGATTCACGCAGTTATATGAGACAAAGACCGTTTCTATCCTACTCAGTCATTCTAAATTACACGATTAAAACTATAATATTTTGTTAAAACGCGGTAATTAAATAAAACATTTTTTTTGTTTGAGTAGACACAGGCCTTCACAGCAAAAAAACGAAGGAATTTTGCAGCAATAACTACTATTGCAAGGATTCACCATTCCTGTAAATTCCGCGAATTCGAATCTCTTAAAGGAAGCTAACTACTCATAAAATGTATATATACATATTATATCAAAGGAGGCAAACGAACTGGTGGGTCACGCGATGTTAAGTGATCACCACCGTCCATAGACACTAGCGACATCAGGGAAGTCGCAAGTGCATTGCCAGCCTGTATATGAGAGAGGGAGAGGGGAAGGAAAGAGAAAGAAGGAAAGAGGAAAGGAGGTGGGCCTCCGGCGCTCTCACTGACCGAACGAAACACAACAATGCAAGCACTGTTATTTCACGTCGGTTT
The DNA here is from genome assembly GCA_014332785.1 of Antheraea mylitta. Taxonomy (NCBI): domain Eukaryota; kingdom Metazoa; phylum Arthropoda; class Insecta; order Lepidoptera; family Saturniidae; genus Antheraea; species Antheraea mylitta. Next base: position 762,252 of record JACEII010000018.1, on the reverse strand, counting down.
TCTGTGAGATTTATACAATATATAGGACTTTTTTTTCAGTATCCAATCTTATAGTAGATTATTACTGCCATTTTCGAGTACGTAATGATATTACAAGTTTCTTCATTTCAATGAACTTACAAGATGGTGGCCATCTTGTTAAAACTTTCCAGGGAGTTTTTGTGGCAAGTCAGAACCCATGCTCCGTGGTATTATTTCTCATCCACTTCACTAGTGCACGATAACCAAAGTATAATGACATGTATTTTGACATGAAACGCCACCAATATTATAAAATATAGAGACAAATTAACAAAATATAAAATCCAGTACATGGCTCATTAGATCCCACCAAAAAATCTATATAGGCGTATATGTATTCAAAATTTGACATTTTTGTCTACGGCTAACAAATAACGTGTCTCACAAAACCTATGCACTTATTGTGTGCACAATATCTGTTATTGAATGTATTGTCACTCAGTGTCAAGCAGCGTTGGGGGTCGTTTGTAGAGGATTGCACCTATATTCTGGTCTCCTCGCCTCATCTAAGTCTGTAACTACAATTCGTACAATCTTTTTCTCTCCATAATATCACCTATAATCTATACTCATAATAGCGCCACGTATAACTGTTCAGTATCCAGTCAACAAAAATATTGTTTGATAATAAACACTTAGAATCTATCAAGAGAAAAATAAAATACTTTGACCTTTAAAGAGTGTCTATGTCTAAACAAAATAAGGCATACTATTATGATCAACTCTTTTTAAACAGGAGCTTAACGCATGTTTAATGTTTTGTTATAAATTTGTGTTTGTGTTCCGTCCCATGTAACTACTATCCTAGTTCCTGAAAAAAAAACAACGATAAAAAAAGTCAGAATTACTATTAGTAATTTGTACTCGATTAAGGTTTGGAGCTTCAATCGGAATTTTCGATGGCCGCAGTCAATATCTACATAGGTATTTAGATGAGATTGTTTTCTGCCCGTCGACTGACCTAGTGTAATTGTTTTACTGCTCTCCATAACGATAGCGACGCTTTATGGCCTGTGTTTCAATACAAAAAGTAACACAAACTCGTTTCGTATTCCAATGAAATTGGTTAGGGTTGTTTTCTACCGAATCTAAAGCTGTGCTATATCAGTAAACGTTACTTACAGATACACCATTCAACCCACAAGAAACTCGCTGCCGCACCATAGGCTTATTTCCGAAGGAAGGCATGGTCATAATCACCACGCCAAGTTCAGATCTCCTCGCGATGACGTCGTTCACCGCCAGTTAATAAAGTTACTAACTGCAATCAGTAAATGTACGCCAATTTCTAAAAATTAATTGGTACATGCTATGTACTTGGGTTCGAACTTGCGGACATCGGGTTTTTTTTTTTTTTCGAAATGTCTACGCTATTGACCCAGCAAGGTCTTAACAGCTTCACCGCACTACATCATCGGGTTGATATTCCATCTATAATGTATGTAATTAGATTTATTGTTTAGGTGACATTTAAATATCTGTGGTTAAGGAATTATATATTTAAGGAAAGCATAATAAGTCGATTACTATTTTCATGTAGTTCAACATAAGCACTAATTCTTGGCGATAAATGTATGGCATTGAATATGTCTTAAGGAACCTACTTTTAATGTTTTTTATTGTTATTTTATAATAATATATCCTTGGTTAACTTCAATAACAAATATATATATAAAAAATGTAAAGGGCTTGTCTAGGATATACATAGAAAGACGTGCAATATTTGGATGTATCTATTGAAGTGTAGAAGTATCCTGTTGTTGCTAATGGAATGAAAGCCGTTTTATTAATTTTGCGACTAAAGATAGGTTTCTTTACTTGAAGTAATAGCCTGTTGTGTATTTTAATTAGTACAACAATTCGGTACTTCTATTGTGACGTCGCGTAATTACTGCGGTCCAAATGGAATAAAACTCGTTTTAGAAGATCATCTTTTCGAATCTTGTTTTGAAGGTAAGGATGGTTTCAACTATCGACTTTCCTGTGTTATTGTTATTAAATATTAATATTTCTTATCGTTTCTCACTACACACACTCATTTTAATAAGCATGAGTGGGATTTGATGATGCGAAAATTATAGCTCGTAAATTCGACGCATCATAGCTTAACCAGTACAGTTCAGGCCTAATCTACAACTCTGAGAAGTACGCTTTGCATATGTATAAGAGACTGATTGAAATTTTACGCTTACGAGAATTTTTACGCATATTTTAGGACGGTTTCGCAATTTCACACGAGCCCTAATAAAGTCGTATTTTCGCGTGTAAATCCACACAATTCCGTGTATTTTGTATGTTATTAGGAAATATTGTTGACGAAACGTGTAATTTTGACGCTTGTGACGCGATGTTTTTTATACATCGAGTTTGTAATTACATAAGGCAAATGTATGAATAAGATTTTGTATGAGGTAATTCACCTATGATTTTTTTATTTGTTTTTTCCTTTCTCTAGTACGATCAACTGAGTGCGCTGCATCTGTTCCCGAAACGCAATAAACCTACAGAGGCACTGTGACGGGTTTAAAACTATATGCGTATAATATTTAGAATATAGAATTTCAATCGAGGATTTATTATTATATTCATGAATTTTTTTATCGAATAATATTTAACATATTCTAAGCATATATTAATTTCAGAAACATGAAAATTGAGCATAGTGAATCAATCTATACATACTATAAAAGTGAAAATCTTAAGTGTGTGTACTTTATAGATTTTTGTGAAAAAAAAAAAAATGATGCAAATGTCTTAGAATAAGTACATTTCAGTCGTGTTTTAGAAATGTTTGTTTGTCTGTCTGTTTCTTTGAATGTACAACAGAGAGTGTTTTGAAGAACCTTTTCATATGGTGCCTTCATCCCCTTTCCAAACTCGCACCACCCGCCGCTGGCTGGCTGCTCATCCACATACGCTAAAGCCCAGCAAAATGGCAACAACCGTAAAGGTATTCTAGAAGCTTTGTTATGCGCACTTTGGCGTTGTGGAATGAGTTACCTGGTACTGTGTTCCCCCAGGGTTATGACATGGGGCTCTTCAAAAAGGGATTAAAACACGCTCTCCAAAGCCGGCAACATAACAGCGATACCCCTGGTGTTGCAGTTATTCGTAGGCGACGGTAACCATTTAACATCAAATAGACCGTCTGCCTGTTTTTTGCCTTTTGGCATAAAAAAAGACGCATCACTGCTAAACTACTGCGTACACGATAAAACTTTAACCAAGAAAATCATCGAAAATATTCTCGAGTAACATTTAATCTTGGTTTCATCAAAATCCGTGACGATACGACTTAAGTACGAGAATAAAATAGATGTGTAAATAGACTTACTACATTCAAATGATTTTATTTGAAACTATTTTTCTACATTAGGTTTTACGCGAGTGGAGTCGAGGGCACAACTAGTTAGTAATAAATAGCTATGTTCAAATAAAAAAAGGACTGCGAGAAAGCTAAAAGATCACACACATCACGGAAGAATGAATACGTCCATACAGTAATTCGTGAAAATACTAAAATTTACACACACCAACCACACTATCGAGATACGTTGGAGGCTAAAAATAAACACGAGTGTCCTTTGCATTAACATTTTCATTGTTTCACCCCCGAGAAAGTTATATTAAACTGTTGAAGGATATTAGAAATTATAACACTTGATGATACAACCTCCGCATATAGAATTACCAAGCTATAATTTGCTGGTGAAATTCTCTTTTCGTACAACTTTAGATGTATAGTTTTCATTTTAGAAAAGGTAATTGTAAAGTTGTTTTTGACGCTCCCCTAAGTAAGGAAGAGATTTCACTGCCCCTGCAGTTGTCGGGGTAAATTTTTTTAATCATTCTTTATATTCGTATTAATTTAGTTAAGTGTAGACTTAGAAGTTTGTTTTACGGATGATGGCCGGTATTTTCGATGAATAAAAATGAGCACGTAAGTACGAATTTGATCATAATTCTTTGGGTAGATCGTTTGGAAAATTGGATCCGTGTGGCCATAAATTTTGTTAATTCCACATGACGTCAGTGAATTTTATAATTTTATTTTTCTAAAAAAAACTGCCTTTAACAAATCTTTAGCATAATACATTATCTCTTTTCCATTCTCAGCTTTTTCAGAAAAATCATCTTTTTTAATACTATTGTGAATAACATATATTGTCATATTTTACAGCGTTATCAAACTAAAGCCCAGGTGGCGTTATTTTCTTTAGAGATACAAGAAATAGCTATTTTTCTATTCTATTAAACTACCAACCACATGTGACTTTATTCGTGTTAATCTACGATATAAAAACGAATACAAATGAACTGGATATTATACAACTTTGATAATGAAAAAGAAACAGCTTAAAAGTGTACTAAGTTATGCTAAATATATAATATATGAGGATAAAATATACTTTTAATAATGTCATACGTATGCAAATGGATTAACAACATATGATTACATAGAGAGATGGTTGAACACATATTTGCATAAATCAAATCAAATCGAATCAAAATACTGTTTATTCAATTAAGGCCCTGAAAAGGCACTTTTGAACGTCAAAACTACTACCGGTTCGGAATACAATCCAGTCATCGAGAAGAATCGGCAGGAATTTCGACCTGGTTTATATTTTCATAATTCATTTTTTTTTTTTATATATTTTATAAATAAATAATTCATTTTGTTTAATATAATTACAACATAGAAAACATATGAGGTTACATTAGTTTTTTGTGGATGCACAGAGAGAGGCCTCACTTCCAGACGTCGCCACCGTTCACATATTGAATCACATATAAAATTAAATATCATTAAGATATCTATTTTAAATTAATACCATAAGTTTTGAAGAGATGATGGCTTACTTGATAGCGTGTTTGTGTGTAAAAAATAAATTATATATCATATAGGGAACGATAGTTTGCCCCAAATCCCCTTCCAATAACATACGTTCTTCTAGTTCAGTTGGATAAAATTGTATGATTTGAAGAGACAGTAGAAGCGCCCCGATATGAGTTCTAACAAGAACAAAAGGGAAACACCAAAGACATTTACCCGACAATACACATTTCCCAACTGAATCACAAAAGATGAAATAAAATTTACAAATTTAAACAATAAAACAAGCGCTCCGACAACTTAGGTCATGAAATAACTTCACCGAAGTATAATATGTTTCGGAAACAATGGCGCTTAAAGTTTATTGTTATTTGGTCTCATCTGCATCGAGGATGGATACTCCTGCATCAAGGGTTATGATGTTGTTTTTATGCTTTTCAAATTTAACATAAATTTTCACTAATTTAACACAGCTCAGCGAGTTTAAAGCTCCAAGTTAATACGCTGAAGTGGTTTGTTAATTTTTTGAAATATAACTTCCTATTGCATCTTTGAAAAAAAAATTGGGTTACGCATTAAAAGTAAGGTATGTATATGTATTTATGTGTATGTGTCTGTTTGGGTCTAATATAGCATAGCAAAATGAGTAAATATATTATTAGCACTTTCCGTACTACTGATGACTTACTATAGACTATATGGGGGTGTTACTAATGACCTGACCCGCCATTCGTCGATGCTATGTTGAAAATAAACCAGTGTCGGTTAGTTGTCCTTCGACGGTCTATATAAGGAGCGGCGCTTGTCGTATTAACTTTAAGATTGACTGTGTGCGGTGCGGGAGACCTCACCCCGCCCGCCTATGCGACCGCCCGAAGGACGAGCCGGCAACCTGTGGGGGCGACCACTCGCAACAATAAGAGAAGCTGCCCCGTATTGAGAAGGGAGCTAAGAAACCACCGGGCGGGCACCGTGGCCAAGACCAGCCACGAGTAACCTACGGAAACCAGACCTGCTCGAAGGGTGGTAGAGGTGACAGCGGCGGCGAGTCTCATGTCTTCCGCCAACAACCTCCCCCTCCCAAAGACTCTAAGAATACCCGAAGCAGAAGAAAGAGACGTCTCCAGCAACCCGACAAAAGTCTGGTTAAACGGTCAACACGTAAGAGACTCCAGAGGATGGTCAACTTCGCAGACAAACACTGAAAACAGTCTCACTGGATAGAGTCTGCAAAGTCAAGGCGGAATTCCAGAAAGCTATGAAACATATTATCAAATAACGATAACGCCAAGATTAAGAAAACGATACCACGGGGGAACTCTGTACAAACGGCGCACCCCTAAAACACTGGCCACTACCGTTAATATGGGAGGCGAGCTTGTGTGTCATCTCTGAAATAATTTTTTGTGTCGTAAATTTGCTGTGTCTCACTTGAAAAGCAGAGAACCAACATATGTATGATTAATAAATCTTCAAATCGCTTTTTTTTGGACCAAACAGGTTTTCATTGTACTGGAGGGGGAAAGAGGGGAGAAGAGGGGGAAAATACCTGAGGTGTTGTTTATCCTTAAGGCGATTTACTCAAAGTATCTGTTAAGAAGATAATTAGAAAAGTTTTTCAATTAGTTTAATTTCATTGTAAGTCGGAGGTTTTTGAAGTTCAAGCCCTAGTAGCATCGGACGGCATACTTAAAAAAAACTCTTAAGTTTGCGAAAATTTCTCTCCCTTTATTTTCTACATTAGTTAGAGTTACTCCATTTTTTTAAATTGTATTCTCTTATATACGTGTTGAATTTCATTGATTAACTTGGTCACAAAAAGAATAAACATGCATTTAAAAATATATTTTTTCATAAAGAAAATTATAAAACAAAATCTTCTACCACGTCTGTCTGTCTGTTTGCTATAGGATTTTTATCAGTAGATATAGTGACTCAAGAGAAAAATTTAGGATAGGTTAGGATAGGATATTATGGCAAGTTTTTTTTTATTATCAGGGCGACCGTCGGACCTGCTAGTGTTAAAAAATCATCGCTTAGGTATAAAAATAAAAATGAAAAAATATTAGAAGAATCTGACAACAAGGTCATGTTTTTCGATGGTCGTAAGTTTTGCTATGTAGTTAATATGTTTTATTTTCGTCAAATATTTTTGGAATTCCTCTACTACTTATTGGCTATATCTGATTAAAAATTGGTTGCCAGATACCACCCATTGGTTGCCAGATACCACCCAATAACTATGCTGTTCTATTTCAAGTTATGAAACAGATGTTGAAGGGGCTGGTGGACTGTGTAAATAGGTCAACCAGACATTTTTGCAATTTTAGGTAATTTTTTAGGCAGAACTGTACAACTCTTTCAAAACGAGTAAATGCTATAAGTTTAATAGAATGCTATAAGGGGAATAACATAAGCGAAAAACTAGAAAGCTCCTCATAGTCTCAGTGACACCACAGTCGTATATATATGTACTACTAGGTACATATCTTCATTTGCTTAGGTTATTTAGAGCGACCTGTCTAAACTTAGACTCATTTTGCAATTTCTGCTAATAAGCTATAGTGATCGTTATCAGATGCAGTTTCTCAGTTTAATGGTACTCACCATTGAATGACAGAATAATCTCTTCATTCTTATTTTCGACGATTTAGAAAACCCATTGGTAGTTATTTTATGTAGTTTTGTTGTAAACCGCGAAGGCATCTCCTCTTTTCCCCCACGCCTTTTCCTTCCTCAGCATACCGTTACAGGACAGAGTGAGCGTGCGCACTGCCATTAACGCATGCGTCGCAGTGAGTGAGTGCGTTGACTGCAATGCTTTCATTGGGAGTAATGATAAGTTTTTTATGGTATTATGTAACTTGATATGCACCAACCGGTAGTAACTTCTTATCAAAACTAGACTTTTTCGTAAATCACTCTATCTGCTGGTAAAAACCGTATAAAATCCGTTAAGTAATTTTTGGGTTTATCGCAATCAGACAGACAGACGTGAGGGAGGACTTTGTTTTACAATATATAGTTATGTGACATAATGATTACTGAAGCTTTATTCCAGTATTTGAAACGGGAGAATTTAGAGCTCTTTTACCAAATCTATGTTTATTTCTTTAGATGCTATAATCTATTATCATTTTCGTTTATTATTTTTAGATTTAACAACAAGAGTTACTATTATAACGTGTCATTTGTTGAGGAAGAATGGAAAACGCAGTGTATCGTGACGTCAGAGATAGGTTTTAAATTTAATGCAAGATATCAGAGGCATATGTTTTAGGGTTCACGGGGGATTGTTGACGAGCGTATTTTTTAAGAATTTTCTAATCTATTTCATATAGATTCTTCACAGGTGATAGTGTATAATCTATCTAATATATATTTTTGTATTTGTATATATTCAGGATCTCGGAAACGGCGTCATCTATTTCAGTGAAACTTAGTATGCACGTAGTTTTGGGGACGATAAATCGATTTAGTTAGATTTAATTCATAGTTTTTTAACTGAGTTTTCAGGCAATAAAAATATAGCTTATAATATAAGGTAAATTTCGCTGCCGTTGTCAAAACAGAAATAGCGCAGATGATAATCGGTTGCTTCGAAAATCCGTGTAACCTCAGTTCGAATCCAAGTGACAGCAGAAGAGATATTTTTCATTTTTTTTTGTTGAAAAAAATTTTAATTTTATAAGGCAAAGCTAACAGTTAATTTTAATTTAAAAATGTTTTTAAAGAACCGAGCTAGGCTCGGTCGCCCAGGTACTGTATATTAAACAAAGATAAAAAACACAGTGTACGAAATACGCCCATTCGGAAGTAGATAAGCTATGACAATTTTTATTATTTTTAGACTGAACAAATTGCTTTAATAAAAAATAAAATTATGAGTATAGAATATAGTGTGTGTCTAGAGTTTTGTTCTCAATATGAAAGTGTATGGTATGGGTAGGTATCTTAGGGAATTAGTATTGGATTTAAAATTTTGACTATTATAAACTTTTCGATAATGTTGAAAAATAACGTTCTTATATCAACTATGTATAATTCTGATTAATTTTTACATCAGATTGTACAATCTATTCACTACGTGGTTTTTGTACATATTCGAATAGATTACATATATTTTTGAAATTAATTAAGAATATATAGTATGTTAACTGTGTGTTTTTTTCAATTCGAGCATTTAGACGTCCGTCTGTACTATTCGCGAGCTGCCACGTGACGCCATGCCTCGCTGCGTCGCGACACAGATGCACATCAAAGAATAGCGCACACTCCACTCTTACAGTAATTTGCATAACGCCATCCCAGGCGCAATATTTTTAATTTGATTACTTATTATTGACATTTGTATCATATTTATAGACAGATTAGTACAACACAACTTGGTTAGTAAATATAAGATTGTTGGCATCCGAATACGACACACCAAGGCGTACTAAAGGGTGTTATACCAAGTGTGTAGTGGTTGCAAACAAATCGGAGAAGAATCCCTTATACTTTTTGTCTCTCGAACTGACTACGTTATTGACCTAGTAAGGTCACAGGTTCACCGGACTACCGCCCCCTTATACTTCCTACGTAACTCGTGTATCAGTATATGTCGCCAATTTTTGTGAAATAAAAAAAACTTCTTTAGGCGCGTTGTACGGTATTTTTTTTGCAGGTGATTAATTGATAATTTAGTGTCGTGATGAGCAAGTGTGACCGATCGTATTGCGATATTTTGTATCGAGATTGTGCAGCCCATCATCTGTTGTATCAATTAATAAACTGTATATATAAGTATATAATTACTATTTGGAGTCCCATTAGGTGTGAAAGAGAGCCTAATGATAAAAATTTCAACTAACAAATTATGAAATTTTAATCATTTACACTATAATAAATTCAAAAATTTAAAAGAGAAAACAGTCTGCATTCCATTGTTTTTCTGCTTTGCAGTGGATTCACGGTGCTGCTACTACTATAAAGTTTTAAAACTATTTTTGAACGTCAAAAAATATCTGGAAAAATGTACAATTTTCTACAAACATCGTTTATAAAATCGTAAATAGAGATAAAAGCATCGCTTTGGTGCGTCATTTACCAGGACACACATAATGAACCCTATCGGCCTGAGTAATGGAAAGGTAAATAAAAGAATTCTAAAAATAATGTGTATCGAAATTACCTCCTTTAAATGTTGTATACCATAAATAAAATTGCAATCTGGAAATTTCCATCCTTTCTTTTATGAGATACTGTGTCTGCGACTTCGTCCGCGTTGAACTTAATGCAAAAAGCGTCTTTCGTTTACCGAGTCTTAAATATTATTTATACATTATATAATATCTACTTTTTGTAAGATATTGAACTGCATACATACTCTTTCCCTGTACTCATCGCGAGCCGTTCTTTAAATTTCAATAACTTTCGATGGAGTACACCGATTTTAATTAAACAAAGACTAAATATAATTAGAGAATATGCTTTATGATTTTCTTGTTGAGATTTTATTATGAACGTAATAAATACTTCAGCAGTGATGTGTGTTCAAACAAACAAGACCGATATTTCTAAAAATGATTTTATTCCTTATTCCCAGACACATTTTTTTTCTTTTTTTTTTTAACGTGGGGAAATCCTTTATGGATACCCACCCTATCCCCCGAGAGGGTTCTGACTCGCACGGACTAAAACCCCACGGTGTACGTCTTCCGCTATGGTTGGGGCGGCACGAAATCTTTATAAGCTTCATCGTGCCGCCCCAGCGGTGTAGCCCAGCAGCAGGAGTGTCGCCGCCGGGCCTTCGTCTTGTAAGGAGACAGCCGGGTACACACCGGCCGTCTCCTTCTCGTCCGACGGACCTGTGCAATGGGAATGGGAATGGGGATGGCGCCCTCGACCCACCTCCCCTAGGTCCGGCTACGGTGGCGGGAGAAGGCGCGTTAACACTGGCGCCTCTTCCTACCAGTTCTTCTTTGGCGGAGAGGGCCGCTTAGAGGGTCCTCCTCACGAACCCTACATTACATTTATATTTTTATTATATGTATATTATATATAAGTAAGCGAGAGTGCGAGCGATGATTCTATCCTAGGTGTAAAAGTACTATTAAAATATTTTCTTAGAAATTACATTTGATAGACAGTGTTAAAGCAATATTCGCCTATTAATTCTTATCGTTTTCACACTGAATACTGATATAGAAGGTCTGTAAAAACCTTTAAAACTGGCCGGTTGTAATCCAAGGACACACACGTATTCGATCTACCCGCGCCTCTTCCTGGTGCCAGTACCGTTGCTAATACAAACTTAAAAAGGGGCGAAAACTCGTTAGAATTTACGCAAACACATAAAATTCACGGCCCAATTATCTTAAAGAAAAGAAAATTTTCATCCAAATTTACCTATTTGGACCCGAGGCACGTGTTTTGTGTCAGGAACGTAATAAACACTAAGCGGGCGACTTGACCCCCCTACTAGATATCTATATGTATAACTTAATTATTTTTATTGGGTGTCTATGTAAATAAATCTATAATTAATCATTTGTGTAACTTAACTAACTTAATATAGTTGTATAATATAACTACTCGCTACTTATGTAGTTAAATCTCTAATTAGTGTAACTTAACTAACTTAATATGGTTGTACAACCTGTGATATATCACTGCCAGTGATATTAATTTTTTATCACTGTTATTTCACAGGCGTTAAATAAATATATCATGCATTTGAAGATTGATATCACATCTGTTTTTGAAACGATGATGAGTTAATTGATAACCTTTTTGGACACCGCGCAGACAGACGTAATTTCGAATTCTTGCAAGGAAATCGGAGCATTAAGAGAAGGGAAACATCGTAATGAAACCATAGCATGGTGGTAGTATGGTGGTTTTTGTAAGTCCGCCTTATTAGCTACTAGCCTTAAGTTGGAACTTTACCTCCAAGCACCAGTGGAGGTGTTCACTTAAGAGCAAGGCTACCCTTAGGTTTACCATGTTCACCATCTTAGACTACGTCGTAATTTGACATCAGACAAGAGTGTGGGGAAACGCTCGCCTATAGGGTATAAAACAAAATAATAAATAAGTCACATCATGGCTTGATTAATTTTCTGTTACTATAAGTTTTATACATATACTAGCGGGTCGGCCGACGTTGGCCTGCATTAAATAAAAAAAAAAAATCTAAAATTCAACCACAATGCCACCAACCGAGTCCTATTGTGAATCTAAACCATTCTCGGATCCACTGGAACACCCACACGAAATTTCACCAAAATCGGACGAGCCTTTTAGGAGGAGTTCAGTGACATACACACGTACATAAGAAATTTATATATAAAGATGTATTTTTTTATGTCATGAAGGCAAAAAAACAATTGGGTCACCTGCTGTTAAGTGATCACCACCATCCATAGACACTAACAACACCAGGGGATTCGCAAGTGAGTTGACAGCGAGGAAGGGTAAGATGGGGAGGTGGGCCTCCGGCGCTCTCACTGACCGAACTAAACGCAACAAGCAAACACTGTTACTTTACGTCGGTGTTTCTGGGAGTCGGGTGGTAATACCCCGGGCAAGCCGACCCATTCATGTTGAAACCAGTAATAGCTCCCTCGTAAAAGTGCGAAGTTTCTACACTTATGTGTGCCATATAATATTATATAGTAGTAATAGTAACATGTATACAAATCTGTAATACCAATGATGTATTATTTTTCATAGCAATATATTACTTGACTAATATGAACTACGCTATTGACCCAGCAAGGTCTTAACAGCTTCACCGGACTACTAAGGCGATCGCTTAAGGCACTTAGCCGATTTTATTTTGACAACCAGCTCAAGGGTGCACGGCACACCTCGGCTTGGCTGTTGCCTGTTGCATGCAAAATCTCGACCTATCTTAGCTAACCTAGCTAACTATTCATATATCTATGAGTTGTTAAAACGTATATGTGTACCAAGCATACACGCCTCAACAACTCCTCCATATATTTATTATCGGAAAATTGAGAGTTTTTCCAGTTCGATAAGGGAAAAAAAGTGAACTCTTCCGCTTTCATGTGTAGGCGTGTAGGCGTACACGTGTGTAGGAGTGATCATGTAGTGTTGTAGCAGTGATGTATATTTGTGTGTCACCGTATCGCGCAAGCAACGCACTCAAGGGCTCCCTACCGAGGGATCGAACCTAGGCTTGAGCCGCTGCCGTGGGAGGCCTAATCGGGTAACTTGTACCCCTTTTTAACCAAATTCCCGTTAACGGGTGAACTTGAAATTTGGCATAGTTAAAGTTTATATGGCGGAGAAGTGCAGAAAGCTATTTATTTTATATAAAAGGCATTAGAAGTACATCTAATTAATTAAAATAAGCATTACTCACACTAATGCTTGAATTTTATACGACATATACACACATGTAAATGAAAAAGACAGTTTGACAGATCCTTCACTTTACTCTTACTTTCCTTATCAATATTTTTAACATAACTGATGTTGCGCCCCGTACATGTCTTTTAAATAAACTGGTCAAATTTTAGGTTAATTTTATTATAATATATTTTGTAAATTTATGATATTTATTAATAAATAATTGATAAATAATGTATCTTTATTAAATTTATAGAAACAGTGAAATAATAATTATTCTATTTCGTCTTATTGAATATCACATTTTTTAGGTGACAAAACTGTTTTCTCTTTATGTAGTGATATTGCTTGATGTTGTCATAAACGTGTTTTCGATAATAAATATATGGAAGAGTTGTTGAGGCGTGTATGCTTGGTACACATATACGGTTCAACAACTCATACATATATGAATAGTTAGCTAGGCTAGCTAAGATAGGTCGCAGTTTTGCATGCAACAGGCAACAGCCAAGCCGAGGTGTGCCGTGCACCCTTGAGCTGGTTGCCATAATAAAATCGGCTGAGTGCCTTAAGCGCTCGCCTTAGTAGTCCGGTGAAGCTGTTAAGACCTTGATGGGTCAATAGCGTAGTCATTTCGAGAAAAAAAAAGAAAAAAATTGTCATAAACGTAAAGCAATACTACCAAAGTCAATGTCAATATTTTAATGTTTAGTATTTTTTCGTAGTGAACTCACTTCAAATGATGATTTGATGAAAAAACGAGTCAAAAAATACTTTGTAAAATCAAAATTAGAAAATGTGTTTGCTAATGAAAGTAATCTATGACTTAGATCTCCGCCGTTACAATGATTCAGTTCAACCTGACGTAGCAATCATATTTAGTACAGTTGATAATGAATTTTGAACAAGAATGAATTCATTTTCAAAAGTTTATGATAGTATTAAAAACATCTTTGTCTTGGATTAATCATACGATTCTATTGTGTATCCATTACTTTTCTAAATAATGATACTGGGTATACCACTATTTCTCACAATGTACAGACTACATATAATCAAATATTACCCAGAAAGACCCATGGTGTTGTGTAAAATTAATTGAAAATCGTATCATGAGTTGCGATATTTCTTTATTCTCGTATAGTTATGTTTACTTCGAATTTGAGAGCCTTACCACCTTACATGATCACCTGTTTTTTTGTTTCAAATTTAAAATTAGTTTCAATTGTTATTTAGACATAGATTTTTTTTGTTCATATAATTAAAAAAAAATGGTAAACAACCGAGTAGCCATGATGAAAACCTTTGATTATAGAAGTATATACCCTTTGACGAAAGAACCCTAATAAAAATCAAACTTTAAGAGATATATGAACTATGGTCGAATGTCAACCACTGGGCGTCCACTAGTATCATTAAATCTGCCTGTTTATCTACTACCTGAATAAACACCAAAATCTATAAGAAAAGGATAGCACGTATTTTCAGTATCTGTTTATTACTGAATAGAGTAAGACGGATAATAATTAGATATAAAGATTAAAAATTTGCTATTAGAGTACAGGTATGTCTTTTGCATTTTAGCTATAGGACATTTATAAAAAAAAGGTCTTTGAAATTACCATTGCATAAAACGTCTTGGCAAAAAGTTGTAGGCATTTTCTAAGTTATTTAGTGACTCCTAATATTAAGTATGGTCCAGTGGTCATGTAGAAATACAAATTACTCAACGGAAAATATAACGGACGTAACACGCTAATTTATTATGAATTATGATAAGTTGCCTACAGTGGATTCAAATTAGAAGTTACAAAAGCTGTTAGATATAGAAATTTATATTTTTCCTTAAAACATGAAATACTTTTTAGTTAACATAAATGCTCTTTACATATATACTATGAAGTCTGAACTTTCGTTTTTGTTTCTTCTCATATTACTTGCTTCAAAGAGCATCTTATAGTAAAATGTGATTGTGTTGTAGCATACCTAAGTTAATGACGTATTGCTGATCGGAAAAGCAAAGAATCTTACAAACTTCTTTGCATCAGATGTCATGGTATTACAAGTACTCTTTTAAATCATTTCCTATCCTATAGGTTTATTGTCTACTCAGCTAAAGCTGGTACAGATAAATTTGAAGTTCATTAAGTATTATTAATTAAGTAAATACCAATAAAATTAGTCAACAATACGAATGTGAAATTGATAAGCTTGATTCTCATGCATGAAAATTTTTTTTTGTAGGAAATGTTACTCCAGCTATCATATCAGATGTCCAGAGTCATTGATAAAGTTTCATTACCAAATTATACAGTATCTTCAACATCATTATGTACAGCTCTTTTCAACTCACTGCAGGGTTCTTACGCCATTCCTCTCTATTCTGTGCCAGCCTTTTCCAGGTTATTCCCCACAAGATATCTGATGTCGTCGATCCATCTTACCATTGGTATTCCTACATTTCGCCTGCCCTCACTCGGCCACCACTCGGTTAAGAACCTACTCTAACTGCTATCACCACATCTGGACAAGTGTAATAAGTATTTTTATCTATCATTCAAGGCGATGCCTAACATGGCACACTCCATGGCACGTTGTGCAATCCTCATTTTGTGCATAGTTACTTTTGTGAGCACATATGCTTCGGCGTCATACGTCATTATGGGCAAGAGACATTGGTTAAAAAGATGAGTCTTCAGACATTGTGACATTTTTCCATCTCTGAAACCATCAGCAAGCTTTGTGAAAGCAGACCACTCTAATTGAATGCGTAATACAGCATTTCGGCTTTATCCAAAAAAGGTTCAGTCAAAATTCTGTGACAAATACTTATGATATGCATGAATATGTGAGTATCACTATTGACTTCAAACAACATTGTTTAATCACAGAACTGAACTTTACAATTAAGCGCAATTCTCTTAACAATTTGACTCCTTTACCAATATTTGACTACAACTCTGCCCGGGAATGATTTTAGCTGAAACTTTGACCGTTACTGTGTTAGCTTAACGGTACAAAGTCGGAACGTATAGCCTGGAATTATTGGGACATAACAAAATATGACCGGCGTGGGTACCTCTATAAATCGCTTTACATCTGCCATAAAGTAATGAGATTTAACCCTCCCATTCGCGTTTACGACAAGCCCTTGCCTAAGGAATAGATCAAAATATATAATATATATTTTTTTGGTTAAATTCTCGATGAATTTACACACGGGCTTGGAATTGGAACGTGCAAGGTACAAGGTAATCTAGAATTAATACAAGTGTAATGTTATTATAATATTTTGAATTGTTTATAGATTAGTAAGATTTCTGGAAAAAATAAATAGCAAAATCGCAACTTTTTAGCAATGAATCCAATTTAGTCCGTGTTAAAAATTTAAATCTTCTACAAGTATCTAGTATAAAAATTGATGCATTATTAGTTTTATACTAAGCTAATATTGTATAAATAAAAACCAGGGAGAAAGCTTTGCAATATTGTTAAGAGTCTATTGAATATTATTAAATTTACGTACAATTTTGATCTACACCTATCAACGTTAATGATTATTTCACGACGATGGCTTTTGAGATATATAAATTTGTTATTTTAACTTACCTTTGATTATCAACATCAAGAACACATCGTGAAGACTATCGTGATGAATGAAATCCATCGCCAATCACCTACTGGTTTAATTTCGGCATCCGTATTTGAGATCCAATTTCCTTAGATCAATTGTCAGTTAACAATAAATGAGTTTGGGGTTAAATGCTAAAACCATAAAGTATAAAAGAGGATAAGAACAACAAAACATAAATGTAATCTATCTACCAATAACCTGAACCATACATGAAGTAAAAAAAGGCTGCTTCACAAATGTAAAATTCTTGATTAACGTTAAACGTCTTATGTGGTATCTCACAATGAAAAAAACGTCTCTATTAAGAAAAATAAAAAAAAAACTCAGCGTCCCACTGCAAATCTCCTAACCGTATACACCCAGGACCTTATCTTTTTACTACAATCCGACAAAAGTTGATTGACGTATACAGGAAGGGAATTCCTTTCGGCGAATTTGTTTAGATCTGTTTGAATAGAGCTCGGGAAAATATTAAGAGATGCCTTCGCCATTGATGGTGATTTTTATTTGCCGTCAAGTGATTAATTCCGATCTGTGTATAGATGACGGACTATTTGGACTTATGTTAACGGTTCTTTTGAAATACCCGTCATTATGCTTTATGTTTTGACAATTTGAAGATGTTGGAAAGATTTTTTTAGGTAATGTGTTTTTTTTTTATAATAGCACGACAAAGTTACGATAAGTATCTTATATTAGATACAATTTAGTGTGTGAACAGTAGTGTACATAAAGACGACATTATTGACATAGCAGAGAGTCAAAGGCGACAAGTTAAAAAAGGGTCATTGGTAGGTTTATCATCATATGGCATTTTGTTCGTAACACAGATGGTTCAAATATCTACCAGCTCATTTTATTACTTTAGCTCTAAACGTCACAGTATATAGTAGTTGAAAGAGTTCTAGAAAGGCACTAATGAGTAACAATTCATATCACTATTATTATCACCAATTAGAGAAAGCAACTCGTTTATTACTATGAACAAGATTTCGACTGTAAGATTATGTTTATTACTAGCTGTGCCTGTGACTTCATCCACATGGAACCTAATGTAATAAAGAGTGACTAATAAAGACATCTGAATGTATTAAGTTTAATTACGAACTACTATTATCTCGTACTTAAGTCGCGTCATCATTAAAATAACAATATTTTTTGATAGAGTAGACTGATTTCGATTAAACAAAGGCTAAATGTTACTCGAGAATATGTTTTATGATTTTCTTGGTGTAGTTTCATTCAAAAACAATAGTTTGGCAATGACGCGTGTCCAAACAAACAGACAGATACACATACATTTCTGCAAACGATTAAAATGTATTTTATTATACCTAGACAGTTACAATACTTTTTTTCTCAAAGATCTAAAACGTATAGACATATTAGATTTACATTCTTATTATATGGATATTTGTTCTTGGGAATTTTATGATATTGAAAAAGGAATCGAAACTCAATTATTATACTTACCACTGATTTCTCTACAAATCTCAAAACGATTTTAAATATATTCTCCTTGACTAAAGACGGAAAGAAAGAAAGAGAAAGAACATAACTTATGTATCATTAAAGATTCGTAACGCTAATTAAATCATAACATAAATCCTAAAGCGTACACACCAAAGAGCCTAAATGCCGAATGCGCCGGCGCTTCGCATTACGCCTTCCTCAATCTACTTTATGTGGTCGTAAATATGCACAGTGACAGTTTTTATTGCATCCAACTCTGTTCCACCGACAGTGGATTAACATCCAGTGTTCGTGTATGGAATAATAAAGCGAATCAATTGAGCAAGGATTTTGCTTTACAGTTTTTTTTGTTGCTGTAATTTTTGGAGGCTTTGTTGTGATTACTGTTGTTTGTATTACATTAAAACAGTGTCTATATTATTTTTTATGTTTCGCAGTAATGTTTAATTAAACTCCGTGTGTTTAATATTCAAAATTAATCTATATATATAAATAAAATTGATATTTATATTTGTTTTGGATGAGACTATTACTAGTAAATGAAGTTCTTTCTGCAGTATTATCTAGGCCACATATTAAATAAACTTTTTAACGAGTATACGTAATTTAAAGTCAGATACAGGATTATAGAGGTACACAAAACAGAAAAGATTCGAATTTCAGGACAACATGGTTGCAGTCATCAGCTAGTTTAGGACAATAGCAGGCTGTGTATGTCGTATTGCTACAAAACTGTATCCGAATTATAAGGTTTCCAAAACAAGCCATAATTTATTTGTATGCGACTTCTTGAAGTCACATGACTTGCTGCTTGCGCTGAAATATAAATAGCTTTGTTTTTTACAAAGTTCTGATATTAAGAATTCCCGTTCAGACATTTTGGTTTCTTCATAAATATTTCGGTGTTTTATTGTAGTTATTTGAATTATAATGGATACTTTTACGAATATTATATGAGTTATTCTTCATTAATGATCATTTAAAAACCGAGCACCAGATGCACCATACCAATTTCAATCATGTTATTAAAGATTTTATATTTTTTCATAATGTCATTAGGTTTATCGAAATCCAATATGTTATGTAACGACTGTGTAGCTAACAAGAATATAAATGCAATAGAAACGTAAAAATTTAGAGGTACTTCTCTGTATACATTATATTTCAAAGGAATTCGAGAAGAATTTAAATAAAAAAAGGTAAAAACCACGCTGAAACCGGAGGTGTTCACGCTCGAATGACACCCGTATTAGTCTGGAGCTAAACTTCGAACCCTTATTTACAATAAGGGGAATACTCGAAAACTTTCACGTATATACTAAATCTTATTTAAGGTTCAGATCAATGGGAGGTTTGATTGTGCGTGTACCGCTCGTTCACGATTTAATATTTTATGCGTAGACCTGTATTTATTTTTCATGAAAGCATAATATTCCTTTTTATTTGTTCAAATTCTACTTTACATTTAGGACTGGTTGATTCATGTTTTCGATGTATTAAAATCAGTAATAGATTTTTAGGGAATAATAAATAGTGTTAAGTTTTACAACGAAATCACAAAGGATATTTGTCTTTTTTTTCGATCTGAATACGCTATTGACCCAGCAAGGTCTTAACAGCTTCACCGGACTATTTATTTACCGAATTGTGAGATTATGCTCCATATCAAGCGTGTTTTGGTAGCAAGAGGCTATTATAAAATGAATCATTAGTAATATTGAAATAAAAAAGAAACAATAATTTATGTTCAAAATTTGACCCCTACTAGTAGGACACCACTATAAAAATAAAATAAAATAAAATAAGCCTTTATTGCTGTAAAACTACATTAAAATAAGAACACAACGTATTTCATTTATCGGCATCCAGTTTTTTCTGTTACAGCTTGTCCTGCGACAAAGGCCTCCTCTAAAGATTTCCACATCTCCCTACTTTTCGCTATTTGCATCCATACTGGACCAGCCACTTCTTTTGTATCATCTTCCCATCTTTTATTCTGTCTACCTCAGCTTCTTTTATTCTCCCTGGGGTACCATTCTGTTATTAGTTTAGTCCATTTCTCTTTCTCATCTCTTATTATACGTCCTGCCCATCTCCATTTTAATTGTCTATACACTGTTGAAATGTTTTTAAATTTTGTTATTGCTTTAATTTTGTTTAATCTTATTTTGTCTCTTCTTTTAACTCCCATAACACTTCGTTCTATGCTGTTCTCACATACAATTATTTTATTCGCTAATTGTTTTGTTAATGCCCATGTTTGGCATCCATATGTTAGGCATGGTAGAATGCAAGTATTGTAAATTTTTCTGTTTTCATTAATAGACATTTCATTATTTTTCATGACTTCACTAAGAGACCAAAATTTTTTCCACGTGTTGGTTATTCTTCTGTTAATTTATTTATCCATTAGGTTTTTTGTAGATATTACCTACCCCAAATAAATATACTCGCTAACATATTCTATTACTTCGTTATTAATTTTGATACTATTTGGTTGTAAGATGTTAGTCATTACTTTTGTTTTTACTGTATTCATTGATAGACCTGCTTTTGCACTTTCATCTGATAATTGTTGCAGCATATTTTGTAGTGCGTTTAGACATTCTGCAAAAAGGATTAGATCACCCGCGAATCGCAAGTGGTTTAATTTTTCGCTGTTTATATTAAGTCTGTATTGCGTCCAGTTTAAATTTCTAAATATCATCTTTTGCCGACCGATCGATTCAAGCCGACCGGTCCTCGTGGGAGAAGAAGTAGGACACCACTAGTATTTAATAAATGTGAGGCAGTGAGGATACGGTAAAGAATACCTCCCTCCTCTGTTTCTCAGTCAATTTGTTTCACCCTTTTTTATTTTGTAGCTATTGACGAACTTTAGCGTTATCAGCATATCTTTTATCAGTAAAAATTGGAAAAGTTTTTTTCTTAAGTTCTAAGGTCACTGGATGAGCGCTCGATTAAATAAAATTTAAGAAAACTTATCACCGTCATATTCAAATAGTAGGTACCAAATAAAATTTTGTTGACATTAGCAATAACAGTATCGATATAACTGAATTTTAATTTAACAAAATTGAAACCTTAATCTATAACTCATTAATTTAAAATGATAAAAAACAGATCACATGATACCTACGCACACAATATTTTACGAAATCGAGTTATGAACATATAAGCCATTCGGTGCGCGGCGTCGATTCCCCTCTATTTGCATCGATAGCGATTTTATCGCCGTCATAAAAAACGTTATTTGTAACGCTGTGGTACCGTATAGCGGTGTTGATTTGTTGTTACACTATATCCAATCAAAAATGCATTCACTAATGATTGGACTATATTTTCAGTATTACATTTTCCTCGACATGAGGACCGCATACATAGAGTCCAGAAGTATTTGCGTCACTGTTATTTTTCATGAGATATGAAATATGATATAGTGGTACGTAAAGCACGGCTAGCGGACCGCATGGGGCTTTTTCACTGCTTAAAACAGGCACATTTTTGAAAGCAACAATAGCATGGCTACTCTCTCGCAAAAAATATGCAAAGGCAAGTTCAAGCGTGTATTTTTTATCCTAAATATTTCGTAAAATATGTATATAAAAAATCTTCCAGTGTTAGATAGCCCATTCATCTTGAAAGGTTATAGACTATATCATCACGCTAAGACTAATAAGAACGGAGCACCAATGAAGTCTGTTTGAAAATAGGAGTTAACGTACTTATTATTTAAAAATATTTTCACTTTCTACGTAAACGGAGTCGCCAGTTAAAGTTGAAGTTAACCCAAAGTAACTATTCCACGCGGACGAAGTCGCGGGAAAAGCTAATATTTTGTATGATATTAACGATTTTCCTATATCTTATATATTGTTTTATACGTTAAGAATGAAAAAGACAATTCTGAAACGACAGTTATTTCGAAACCATTCAGTTCGCAGGATAGTTAATAAAAGTAATTTCCATCGGGACGCTCATTTATCAAATAGCAGTGATAGAAAAGAAATTTCACTGCAATGTTTACGCATAAATTCTGATGTGCATATTTATTTATTTTGCTATGGTATAAGTATCTATTCTAAAAAATTCGAAAGGACTGCTGACATAAGTGAAGCTTAAAATAATGGAATTTAAACTGTGTTCTCATTTGAATTTTTAAATTGATTATAGTTCGAATTATTTAAACTAGTGGGCGCCCAGTGGTCGACATTCGACCATAGTTAATTGATTTTTTGAAGTTTGAACTTTATTAGAGTTATTTTGTCAAAGGGTATACTTCTATAATGAAAGGTTTTCATCATAACTACTCAGTTATTTGCCATGATCTTTATTATATAATCATTTAAAAAAATCTATGTGTATTTTTATTTGGATTTTGGAGAGCCTGCAGCTTATCAAAGTTATCTTTGGACATATGCGCAAAAACGGGGCAGCTATACATCATTAAAAGCACCGCGAAAACCGCTTAGAGGTCTCGTTGATGCGCATGTTTGTGTGAGTGTGCCGGTACGAGCGTTTGTACGCAGTTTCCATACTGTCTCTTATATGTATACTGTGTCGCTAGTAGGCCCCAAGCCGCACAAGTCCAATACAAGCAGTCACGCTTACGTAGCATGTCATAACGTGAAATTATAAATCCATCTCCTGCCAAAAAAAAATCCGCTCAACGTGCCTTAAAAAGTTTTCACTTTCTAAAATAATCTATACAACAAATAATATTATACGCATACGGGTAGGTGGGTACCTCTAGTCTTGTAAATATAAATGTAATGTATCCATGGATATTAAATACCTACATAGTTACTATGATTGATCCGTAAGCGTGACGATAAAAATGATTAATATTAAAGATGATAAAAAAAAATGACGAACTCCGACACGAACAGCGTGGTTTCGTGAGAATTTATTTTTCGTCGTTCGCTAGATTGAGTTACCTGCGTCAACATGTCAAAATTTTGTTAAGGGGTATACGCGTATAGAGGTCGTACACGACTCTTTTATTCTGAATCGAATATGCTAGTTTTTATAAAGTATACGAATAATTACATTCTAATGATTACCATAATAATGACGACTGATAAAATTAAGTGAATGGTACAAATTGTATGGTTTACAAATTTTTTACACAAAGGTATCTCCTGCACTAAAAGTTTAGGATTCTTATAGGATTTTAATCTAGGTAAATGCGATATCTGGATTGGCTACAAATACGTATCATAGTTTTAATATTACGACAAACAGAATAGTGGTAGGCCCGTTAGTAATTAAATAAATTAGGGCATTGCAATTTGCAAATCATATGCCTCAGACTGTGGAAGTGATAGTTTGACGTCAGAATAATTAAAACCTTATATAAGTTCTAACACTTTCATATTAGATCAGAGGTTCTCAAACATGAACCGCTGAGGATCCTCCTCAATATTGTTAGACTACGATCGATCGACTTTGAAAGGCTGTAAGTATGTGTGATGCAGGATTGTTGTTTAAGTAGGTATAGATAACTCCCGCGAAAAATCATAAAATAACACTTTCTTTATCACTATGAAGAGATTAATCTGGCCTAATTGTGGATTTACCAAATTTTTGTTGTACATTCATTCCAAGTTTGTTTTAGTTAACTCCCTACTAAAACAAAATCTGTGAATATTGTTTTATATTGACAAAAGCACCCGCTATAAACCATTTGAACATCCGTGTATTAGACAATCCGACGATTAAATAAAGTTTTTCAACAAAAAAAATCGACACACGCTTATTTGGATAAATGTATGAATTTATATGTATGATTTATTTTTAAACATTTGAGTGACTCAGTTTAATTTCACGAGTGACTCATACAAATTCCTTGTACAATTGATTTCGGACATAAATATTCCAGACGCGTTAAATCTTACCGCAAGAACGAGCGGATAATTGAATAAAAACAATGTAACGTTTGAACCTTGGCCTTAATATGAGGTCACCGCAGCATAAGTAATCTATACGACGTTAGTGTAGAATGTCTGCGGTTTCATACAACGCTACGTCTTGTTACTAATTGTCAGATCTGTGA
This sequence comes from Antheraea mylitta, assembly GCA_014332785.1. NCBI lineage: Eukaryota > Metazoa > Arthropoda > Insecta > Lepidoptera > Saturniidae > Antheraea > Antheraea mylitta. The sequence continues at coordinate 737,871 of JACEII010000018.1, read as the reverse complement.
TGTAGATAAAGTTTACGGGGATATTGTGTATGGACGTGTGTATGAACCGGCGAGTACTTTGGGCATATATTTCGTTAAATATTCCGTTTGAACTAAGCTTCGATTGAATTGACGAAATCCTGCAACGAGCTGTAACTCTCTGTGGAGTAAAACATGTTGACGGAAACATAGTATGCTGATTAGGTTCTTAAAAAAACTGAGCCGTCATGGGACACCTGGCAGATGTGAAACATGGAAATTGTTAAAATCGAACGAATCTCAAATTACACTATAGGTATGCGAGCTCAGTGCGACAAGAAAGATTACGCACAATCGTTTGCACATGCCATCGTCGCTACGTCGCCACGCTAATAATCAGGTTTACCCACACCTATAGATGTTTCAAAATGCTGGTTCACAATCACCCTTGAATTGAAAATTGATTACCCAGTAACCTGTGGGTTTGTTTGAAAAGTGCACTTGAAAGATGGGGTATCATTTTATCTATATATTAATACGTGAAGCAAATTTTTTGTATCCCTTTTTAACCTATTTCCCGTCAACGGGTGTACTTGAAATTTGGCATAGTTAAAGTTTATATGGCGGAGAAGTGCAGAAAGCTGTTTATTTTATATAAAATGAATTAGACGTACATTAAATTTACTAAAATATGCACTACTCACACTACTACTCGAATTTTACACAACATATACAGACATGTAAATAAAAAAGACATTTTGACAGCCGTCAATAATTACGAATTTCAAAAAAGGTTTGTGAAGGAGGTTGTTATGCTCGACTATATGTATTTTTTAAATCTTACGTTCTAATTACAATTTTTCATCCTACATTCAACAATGATATTATAAAATATAACTATTGTTGTAATGTTTATAATAAATATTATGGTGAACTCACTTCAAATGATGAATTAATAAAAGAATGAGCCAAATAATACTTTGTATAATCAAAATAAGAATTTTGTTCATAAAAGTAATCCATGACTTAGACCGCCGCGGTTACAATGTTGCAATGCAACCTCATGTATCAACGAAAAAGAATTTATTTTCAAATTTAATGGTAGCATTAAAAACGTTTGTCTTGGATTCACTATTTGATTGTATTGTGCATCCATTACTTTTCCAAACGATGATACTGGTCATATCACTATTTCTCATAATGAACAGACTACATTTAATTCAATATCACCCAGAAATACCACCCCATGGTGTCGTGTAAAATTAATTGAAAATTGTGTCATGGTTAGCGATAAATTTCTTTATTTTCGTAAAGTTATGTTTGGTTAAAATTTGAGCTTTACCACGTGATTTTTGTTTCCAATTATAATTAATTTTCATTTTCATTTACACATAGATTTTTTTACATGATTATATAATAAAGATCATGGAAAATGGCAAATAACTGAGTAGCCATGATGAAAACCTTTGATTATAGAAGTATATCCTTTGACACAAGAACTCTAATAAAGTTCAAACTTTAAAAAATTAATTAACTATGGTCGAATGACGACCACTGGGCGCCCACTAGTTAGGTTAAATTTGTCTAATCTTAATTATTATGTCACAACGTAATAAAAATTCTGATAAGATTACAGACAGATGATAAAAAACTGAAATTATTAGTAATTCCTATGCTATCAACTACACTTGTCATAAAATTCATTACGAGAAGAGTTTTTTTTTAAATATCATATAGGAGGCAAACGAATACGCGGGTCTATAAACACTAGCAACCCCAGAGGAGTCGCAAGTGCATTGCCAGCCTGTGTTTGAGGAAAGAGAGAGAGGAGGGGAGGGGAGGGGAGAACAGAAACGCAACAATGCAAGCACTGTTACTTCACGTTGGTTTTCTGTGAGAGGGTGGTGCTACCCCGGACGCGTCGACCTATTCAGACTGAAACCAATAATAGTTTCAGCGTGGCTCTACCACCTACAAAAAACTGTAGTGTCAGCTTTTGGGAGATGTAGCATTTATCGGTCAGTAAGAATCTGGATTTAAAATTACATCTTGAAACTTTAGTACAAAAATCAATACGACGAGGTTTTACGATATTTATAGATTAATTGGTTTTTGATACTCGATTTAGTCAGACGTAAATATTATAATAGCGCAGGCCTTTCTGTATTCGACGAGTTATACTCAGTTTCACAGCCGCCCTTTGTACTTCGCTGCTGTGGTTTTAATTAATTTCGTAAGAAAGTAATATTTATTTTCTAAGTGTTTCGTTTATACACTTCTAAACCTAATATTATATGTTAATTATAACTTAATTTATAAATAATTATTTGGGAATTATGAATGGAAATTTTGCAATCACTGCAAACTACACGTAATACTGGTCATAGTAACATTAGAATGGCATATATCCAATAAATAAATGGGGTAGTAGGATGTCTACACTCAATTCCGTCGCGACCAACACAGTGACTTTTTTTTGTGTTTTGTGTTATGGGATTAACTTATTTATATGCAAAAGTCGCCACCCGATTAGGCCTCCCACGGTAGCGGCTCAAGCCTAGGTTCGATCCCTCGGTAGGGAGCCCTTGAGTGCGTTGCTTGCGCGATACGGTGACACACAAATATACATCACCGCTACAACACTACATGATCACCCCCACACACGTGCATGCCTACACGCTTACATATGAAACTGGAAGGGTTTACTTTTTTTTCCCTTATCGAACTGAACAACTCTAATTTTTCGATAATAAATATATGGAGGAGTTGTTGAGGCGTATATGCTTGGTACACATATACGTTTCAACAACTCATACATATATGAATAGTTAGCTAGGTTAACTAAGATAGGTCGTGATTTTGCATGCAACAGGCAACAGCCAAGCCGAGGTGTACCGTGTACCCTTGAGCTGGTTGCCAAAATAAAATCGGCTGAGTGCCTTAAGCGCTCGCCTTAGTAGTCTGGTGAAGCTGTTAAGACCTTGCTGGGTCAATAGCGTAGTCATTTCGAAATAATATCAAAAGTCGCCGTTGTTTTTGGATCGCGCAGCTCTGACTATTTGTATAGTTCCGGCATTTTATCGTGTTACAATGCTAATATAGTCACGTTAAAGATGTGTCGCTGAGCACCTATAAGGTGTATACCTGCAGTTACAACTGAGTGCCAGTCCTCCTCTAGGTTTAGTATTAAAATCTAAGACTACTTCGTCATTTAACATCATGTCAGATTGTGATCAGACAGTAGAAGCCTTAAATCTAGAAACCATTTAAAAAAGCTATACTATGATACTACAGTCTAATTTTTGGTCATTGACTAGGCGAGTCAATGATATATTGATGTAGGTCGAAAGTTCGGTGGTAAAGGATTGGGGTACACAAAGGTAATACTTACGTAATTCTATAAATTCCTGTATTAATTTATCGTCAAGTATAGAAAAGAAAAATCCATATATTGTAATCCGACACAGCTAACATGTTAACATCAGAGTTATACCTCATATCAGTGACATCAAAACAGATACGGCGAGCGACATCGGTGATTCTGCAAATCATGTTTGCCGTACTAATGCCAACGTAGGGCGCTGACGATCGACATGGTACCCCTTCATATTATGCTGCGTTTAAACTAGCAACCATCTGGGAGAACTTACTACTTACTCGCTGACAATTTTTAGCATGAACTCAGAATATTTCAATTCAATAAATATGTGGATCCGAAGCCTTATATGTTGATAAAGTATAATGTAACGTTAATATATTTTTTTTGCGTGTCTGTTTAATACAATTCTTTATATAACAAGACCTCTTTCTAGATTTTATATATTACAGACTATTGTAGACCTTTATAAGACAGTAAAAAGGTCAAATTATCTTTGACATCTTATTTTATTGACAGTGGTGGAATTCTAGGTAGTGAGTTTTATTTGTTTCTTCACAGTCTTGTGTTATTTGGCTCTATATTATGTAATATTACATAATGTAGTGGTGTTTTACGTAATATAATTTGGATATTATGCGCAAGTCAAGTGGATAGAAATAATACCACGCAGCATGGATTCTGCGTTGTCACAAAAAATCGCTAGAAAATTCTAACAAGACGGCCACCATCTTTTTAGTATATTGAACTGATCGCAGGTAACCTGTAATATCTTATTCAATAATTACAGTAATAATCTACTAAAGATTAGTTGTAAAAAATAAAATAAAGAAGAGTTTTAATTTTGATACGCTCACAACTTCTTCCATATAACGTATCTCAGCGTAATGATATATAGTCTATAACCATCCTCGATAAATGAGCTATATAACGCTGAAAGATTTTTTTTAAATCGGACCAGTAGTTCCTGAGATTACCCCCCACAACGTCACAAACTTTACCTCTTTATAATATTAGTATAGAAAAAATGTAGCCTAGAGATACTCAGTGGCGAGTTACATTGAAATATATAGTTACAAAGCCTTTCTTAGAAAAAGGTATTTAGATATGTTAATTACTAGGTTCTTCGGTGAGTGTTGGAGTAAAAAAGATCTGCTAGAAAAGTTCGTACTTTTTAAATCTAAAGTAAACTTTGAATAACCAACAGTAAGTCTAACCATACAATATTGGTAACCCTGACGTCATATATTTTTCTATGACATTACTGTATCAAGTAAGTAGGTACCACTTGAAGATTGGAGTGTCTTCAGTATATTACCAGATTAATAAAATGCTCTCATAATGTTTATTGTAAACATGCGTGAATAATATTTATTTGTCTGTTCCACTCGTACACCGAACTGGACTGTACCAATCACTCGAATCAGAACAACAATGACTAAACATGATTTACTGACGCATCGTATACGAGTTTCGTTTGTTCACAGTTTATAAAGACGACTTTATAAAGGTTGCTGAAGTATTTTGGGAGCATTTTGATAGTATCTCTTTGGATAGTGCTAATTAATTATTGTTAGTTAGAAACGTGCATTATTTTTCATATGTAAATATTTAATTTTGCAATTTAAGTTGTATTTTCTGTATATATGTTTTTTCATTCGTCATTATTATTATTTATTTTACGATGTATTTAAAGACGTATAAGATGTTTATGTTGCAAATAAGTGTCATATTTTTCTTTCCTTAATTTTATATAAGAAGTTTTCTGTTCTAAATAAAACTTGTTAAATATAATTAAAGAAAGAAAAATAGGAATCAAAAAAATTATGTAATATAATACTAACATGGATGCAGAATTAGGCATGTTCTAATATTTTGGCAAAAATTCGAACTTTTTAAACTATACCTAATCAAAGGTGACACTGAACAATAACTATTAGTAACATTTTTTAAAATCATTTAACATAAATAGAATAAAATGACAAGACGAAAGAAATAATTGCTTAGTAACACATGCGAAATTGTGGCCAAAAATAGTTTTTAATAAAATATCTTAGTGTGGAAACGGCGGAAAATCACTATGATAAATATGAAATTAGATAGATAAATAGCAACTAAAGATTATGTTATTAAGATTATTCTAGTACTTAAATACTTGTTGACTTAAGTTGCGGTAATTAATTAGTTTATTTTGATTACGGGACAGTACTTACTAAAGCTAACGACTGGCGCACGCTACACGCCCACTCGCCCACAATGATAGGTCGAAACGCGGCATCCACCTGTCAAATACAATGACTAGACGCGACTTGTTCACACGTTGTGTACACGCCGGTCTGTTTGTCCGTAGCGTGGCGACCGGTTGCGCGGGTTGCGTAGGATTTCGGAGGTTGTCGGAGGTCGTTTGTGAGGGCTATTGTCGTTTCGATAGTGATTTAACGTGTAATAAGTGTCACGCTCGATGGTGTCATTGTTAAGTAAGATTTTTCAATCAAGATACAAGTGTAGTTAGTTTATTAGATACGTAAGTTTGGAAATGTATTCACATGTTTGTTTTTGTAGTTAGTTAAATTTGTTTATCATTTCAGTTACGGTATCTAAGTAGAACAATGAATACTTTATTACCTTACTAACTTATTTTGTATCTAATGATGACACCATACATTATCATTGTGTAACTTTTAATGATTTACGTAATGCAAGTGGATATATTCCTTTGATGGCGGGATTTTTTAAACGGGCCCGGCGAATGTTGTCTTTATAACAAAAAGTCAACCACAGCCCAACCTATTGGATCCAATTGTGAATCTAAATCATCCTTGAATCGACCCTAATACACACAAAATTCATCGAACTCTGTCCATCCGTTTAGTATGAGTTCAGTCACTTACATACGGACACAAGAATTATGTATATAGAGATATCTTTGCCAATTGAAACAACATAGTCATACATTATAGTCTATATATTATTTAAATGTCTTAGCTATATTATTGTAAAGTTTTATAAATATCAATTCAGTAATTATTGCGTAAAAATTGACAAACATCCATTGTTCCTCATAAAATTTCTCTCTTATATTATTTATACATGCAATTGATGGTAATAGAACTATGCAATCCAAACCATAGGTGGTAAAAATGCCATAAGGATGATAACTGTCTCATCCATATGTGATTTTTTTCTAGCAGTGGCCACTTCAGACCTGTCTCTAAATACAGGTTAAAAACTGCATCGTAGTTTTATTAGACCTTTAAGTTTACTGCCATACTAAGACGGCTGAATTAAAAATTAAGGATATGAGATGGACAAAGAGAAAGCAAGAGATGGTAGAGTTTAAATGTTCACTCTATCTGAAACTGACACGGTCTTGATAGACTAGCTACTAGTACTGCAAAGCGATAAATTTTGGTATTCACAACTGTCTATGTGACTATTTTGTGGCTCTACTATGAGATTTATGGGGACACCTTTAACTGTCTTTTTGTAACTACATTTCAAGCTTAAGTAGAACTGTAAGAAAAAATACTAAACATTATTGACAAATAGAGAAATAGGTTTTTTGTAAACAATTCTATACAATAAATAAAAGAAGTTCCCGTTCAGCAACGGAACGAATAAATGTGCAGTTAGCCCGATAGAAATCTGTTGCAGTTTTCTCACAGTTACTAAATGGGTCTGTTAAAGCTTGAATGGATAATATATTAGGTGGAAAGGCATCTTCTGAGCCGGCATTTATCTTACAACAAGAAATCTAGTGATAGTTTTGTATAGTTTCCATATAATACTAAATGTTTCGCTTGCACCCGTACATCAACTAGGCTTTTTAAAGACTTTTGCTTTTTTAGGGTTTAGCGATGGACCATAATTTCACGTAACATTAAATGACGATATGCTCTAAGGTGATAATCACGTTAATACATAAATATAATACAACTAAACTGGTATAGCTGTTGGAGTACACTAACAGGAGTTTGGCCACAGATTTTTGAAGTGGGAGCTAGCTGTTTTCGTCGCGACGTTTTCCTTCACCGAAATCTTGGAATCTGTCGAAAGGATTCAAACCAACGTCGATGACGCAGTGTCTGAACACTTTATAAACTCAGGAATAATTTTAGCGTATTTGCAAATTATCAAAATTCATATACTACCACGACGACTTCTAAATTAAAACGTAAATGAAAGAGAGAAAAATTAGAATAATTCTATTTTCATCAGTATATTTCTGTAACCAAGAAAGGAATATGGAGTAACGAAACTAGATTCAAAGACAGTGCATTTCACATGCGCATATTTTATTTATCATCCTCTTAAGCAAGTAAAAGCTCACGAGGAACTTTGATGGGAACACTTAATTATTCGTCGAAGGCGTATTCGATTCGAGAGGCTCCATAATAAGAGAGAGTAGGTGTTAGGACTCCAAACACCGTGTGCGGTCTATGTACCGGCCGGCTACTACTCTAGTGTCATTCGATTTTCAACCAAATATTAATAAAGATACGGCAGAATTCTATACACACGTAATCAAGTTTATAACTCCTGAATTTCTTGAAGCAATCATCGGGGAATTTTGTGCTATAATACTTGAGCTTAAGGTTTAATTTAGATTGAAAGAAAATGATTTACACTATTAAAATAATGAGGGCTCTTAAGGGTATCCCAGCAATTTCTCATGTGTTTGCCTCCTTTATTTATTGTGTTGCGAATAAAGCTACTGTTTCTCTTTGAATGTGGCTAAGACGTGGGTTATGGAGTTTGCCACTTGCTCTTTTTTACAGTTGTTTTTCTCAATCCATATTTGCTTGCTTTTAAGAGATTCAAAGCCAGTATAAATAACTATTTCGCTTTGTGATACTCTTGACATATATACTTTAATATAATTTCATAATTTATTATATTGAAATCGTCTTACATCATCATCATCAGCCTGTAAGAGACCTACTGCAGGGTCACAGGCCTCTTCCCGAAGGAAGGTATGGGCGCAATTACCACGCCAGCCCACGACGTATGGGCGATCTCAAACTCTGAGAAATCCACAGTTCTATATTTTTCCCACATACAGTAGCACTACAAGAACTTTTCTCAGGTTCAGGTTTCCTCACGATGTTTTTCTTCACCGTCAGCCGATAGTGTTACCAACATAAATTAGTAAATGTACGCGAATTCCGAAAAATTCGTTGGTACATGCCGGGAATCGAACCTGCGGACATCAAGATATTATTCCACCGTTCAAACCACTAGGCCACCACGAATTCTCGTCTTACATGGTAAGGCATTTTTACTACCAATAAGTTTGTATTTACTATTTGTACTAAAATTAAAGTACTAAAATCCATACAATTAATTCCTACAATTGAGAGATAAAATTTTGCTAATAAAGAACGGTTTAACTATCTTAATTATAATTTTGTATAAGAAATTAGTGATGTTTTTTTACTTCAGCAGAACAAAGTGATGGTACTGTAACCTGATGATGCCTTGCCTAAAAATTAACGGCAACTAACGAAACGTTAACAATTCATTGTCAGTCAGCGCTGTCATTCCGCTCCATAAGCCTCTTTGCAGCTGGATCCCTAAGAGCCATATACTAAGACAGAGAGTTATAACCACCGATTTACAGGACTTGCATTCGGGAACAAGGCGCTAGTAAAACATGAAAAATACAATACCTACTTCGAATTAAGTTATGGGAGTTATCCAAATACATAACACTGTGACAATGGTAAAATCTTTCGCAATAACAATAAATTAAAGAAAAGTGATAAAGCTCATAACATTTATACAAATCAAAACATTCTCTTTATTTACAAAATATACTTTTAAATACATTTTAACCACAAAAAAATTACAATAGGAATCCTTTAAGAGGCACAATAATCGTGTATTTGAACTAATCCTCTGTTATGGGACCACCCGCGTACCAGCAAAGCATCAACGACTGGTGTACTATGCTATTCTGATAAACCAGTTAGCAAACCGGTAGCAAAGGAAACTCTACTCTTTATTATTTAATTAAAATTAAAGTGAGGTGACTATTTGAGAGACAATTTAATCAATTACAGTTCTTCAAGTAAAGATGGCTCTGTGGTAGCTTCGTCCTAGATTCAAATGCTGCAAGGAATCGGAGTTTTCAGTGCAGAAAAATGTAACTATAGTGACCCTTAAGTTGAAAATCTGTCACGAAACACCTTTTAGTGAGTTTCAGTAGTTGCACATAAGAACTAGTTTACTTCTTGGTTAGTGTGTTTACTATCTTAAACAGCATGGCTATTTCATCATCGGTCAAACGCTATAACCGATGAAGTTTATAAAAAAAACAGTTGAAGGTAAGAATCCAAACGAAACTATAACATAATGTTGTAGCACTTCTCAGAGCTAACTACCGCTGTTAAATTTTAAAACATTGTATAGGATACGTGCAAATAAAATGTCAACATGATCATCATTCTTAGACGGAACGAGAATGGACAAGATTAGACATGAGTGTACCAGAGTAAGTATGAAGATAATACACATATTACCATATTTATTATTTTTTCATTTTTCATTGCCGTTATATATCACATATCACCCCCACGCATGTGCACGCATACACGCTTACACATGAAAGTGGAAGGGTTTTGTTTCTTTCCCTTATCGAACTATAATAGTTTGGAAAATTATCCGATACGAAATACATATAGGAGTTGTTGAGGTATGCATGCTTGGTACACATATATGCTCCAACAACTCATATATGTATGAATAGTTAGCTTAGGTCAGCTCAGATAGGTCGCGAATTGCACGTGTCGGGCAGCAGCCCAGGCCGAGGTTTGCCGTGCACCCTTGAGCTAGTTGCCCAAATAAAATCGACCGAGTGCCGCAAACGCTCGCCTTAGTAGTCCGGTGAAGCTGTGAAGACCTTGCTGGGTTAATAGCGTAGTAAGTGACAGAGAAGTTTAGAAGTGTAGTTCGGTAAATGGTAAATGTAAAGATGTAGGGAGGCAGTAGAGGAAGTTTAAAAGCATATATGTATGGATTATATGAGGAATATAATAGGTGTGAATACTAAATTGACTTCTAATAGAGGAGAGCAGAAGAGAAGATGGTATTGTTTCGACCTTAATAAAAGTGAATTAAGAGATAATAAAGATAAGAGATGAAGAGGATTGTGATTATAAAATAATTAATAACTAGTTAGTTACCTTTTGCATTTATATAGATGTAATCAGAAGTGAAAGTACCTGAAAGGAAAAAAAAATACAATTACATTTAAATACTCATAACTGGTGTATTGGCAGTGTAATTTGTTTTAAATCACTACGTGGGTTATTATAATGTGCTCAGTAATACTATATACAAACGAAAAAGAATGACAACGTTCAGGAATTGTAGCTGCAAATATTCTCATAATGTGTGAACACCTTTACTACAAATTAAGATATGACATGCGTTATCATAATGTCAAAATAAACGACAAAAAGAGCTAACCGTAAAAAATCACGTGACCCCTACCACATTTCTCTGTCAAATTAACTCGCTATGAATTTGAGACGGACATTCAAACGATGTGTGGGCGATGACTTGCATTATTGAACCTAATCCTTACTTCCCGTGGTCAAAGCAAATCGGAATTATAATTAGAGGATATTAAGGAACGTTTTGTTATGTTAATGTGTTTACTATCATTTGTTATTTGTCGACTCAGACTTAGTCCAGGAAATATTGTTTAGTTTTGTCAGCCATTTAATGTTAATGAAGTTATTTTCCAATATGTACTGTAACACGTTTAAATGTATATTTAAGAACACACGTAGAATTTGGACAGATATGAATGAAGAAATAATAAATATATTATCTAATAAAATATTGGAGGAGTTTAAAAAAAAAAAATATATTGGAGGAGTAATTTATGTCAAAATCATATTGTTTGTCATATTTTTACAGGCTGTGTAGTATTTATTGTATTACATTGCAAAGTTTTTATTAAATGTTTTACTATCATAAATCAATTAAATTTAGGATTAGTAATACTTGAAGTAAATAACAATACGGTGCTGTTCAAACTGACTTTATTTACACGTACCTACTAACATGTATACACATATGTAACTATCACAATAATTATCTTTTTAGATCTAGTAAAAAGAAACAGAATAAGTATATTGATTAACAAAAATCTAAAGCCTTTAGTCATCAGTAACGTTACCTGAAGATATGTAATACAATAATTATATCTTTATTTCAAAATATATATTACATTGAATGAGTATAAATGTAAATACGAATAAAGTCTGCTAATTAAAGGAATGTGGCGATCGCTTCCAATAATCCCGGATCAATAAACGACTAAGAGTTTAAGTACTGCACAAAAAAAAACACTGCTAATTCGCTTTCAAATGAATCGAAACCGCTACTAATGACATCGGACTCGTCCTGCGACAAATCCACGGACTATGAGCCGGCACGCTGTACTCACCAATTAAACGTACGGCGGCGGTGCGGCGCAAGGTCCATTCGTACTCGAAATTCGATTACAAACCGTTCCGGATGCGCGTTAGAAAGTAATTCGTAGCGACTTTTGCCGCCGCGTAACAGTGTTAGGGGTTTTTCCACATTCGTATTCGAAACGACATTTTCAACTCGGGTAGTCTGTAAGATATTTTAGGCATATAAAAGGTCACGTCACTCCATCTATTCGTGTACTTATAACTCAAAGATCACTAAAATAAAAATGTAAAGCTGAAGTGTCTGTGTACTTTTTAGAATAAAAAAATGTTCCAGGTGCCTAGAAATTGGTAAGTAAAAAAATCTTTTTTTCTAATTTTTGGAAATATCTGTCGGTTTGTATTAACAGGCAACAATGCTAAATTACTGCCTTCATAGTAAAATTATAAAGCATATCTTCGAGTAACATTCAGTCTTTATTTCATGAAAGGCGGTTCGGTCTATCAATAGTTATTGCATTTTGAATCACGACGCGACTTGAGTACGAGTAAAACGGAAAATAGTAAAATATACTTGTCGCATAGAGTCAGTAGTAATGCATATAAGGCAAACTTTATTACAACATATGGGTCTTTCCACCAAATAAAATCATTGTTACGGGGCGACCCACCCAGATTGTGTTCATACTTTGTGGAGACGTTCTCTATAATAAGAAAAAAGATTCCTGAAAATTTTAGCCCTGAATATCTGCATATTTCGGTTTCAGAGTTTATTTTTTAGAAATTTTGAAAAAAAATCTTTTTTTTCAACTCTACTCCAATTTTTTATTGTGGAAAACTATTTTATAAAAATTAATGTAAAATTCTATTTTGTGGGAAAAATTCTCAGCTTTCAAATAAAAATATCCATTTAATCCTAAATATATCAATATACTCTTAAACATGCAATTAAAGTGGAAAAATCGTTTTTTTTTTCAGTCTGCGACGCAAGATACTTTAAATTTATTTTTTTCTATTCTATTCTATTCTTAGAGAACATCTCCACAAATTTTGAACATAATCCAGGAGGGTCGCCCAGTAAAAATGATTTTATTTGGTGGAAAGACCCATATATAATTTAAAAATCCAACAGTTAGCACAAAATATAGAAAACTTAATTGAGGCTAATACACATTTTGCAAATGACCACATGCATTTCAGATACGTCTGTACATATTTTCGTATCGTATTACCAGTTCACAAGGTACCCAATAATCGTACAATAGCCGACGCCCACAGAATCGAACAGAAACGTATCTCAGAACATGAACAAAACGACAATAATAGCGTCTCAACCACCAAAATAGAAAAAGGGACGAATTTATCGCTCCATTATGTTCCAAGACTTGTGGTATTCGTACGTCAGACGCGATATAAAATTTTAAGCTTTTAGTCCTGTTTAGGGAGTAGACAGTGTTGGTTTTAAAAATTTTAAATCCATTTTGTTAATTTCAATTAATTCTATGTTACACTAGAAGCGCTGTTTCGTTTTGAAGTCCTTCCTTTAAGGTCCCTTAAAGTAATTTTCTTTTTATATATATATATATTTATAGGAAGAAAACCAACAGACTGGTCACCTAATACTAAGTGATCACTGCCCACTGCCGCCCATAGATACTATCAACAAGTTTGGTGAAGCTGTAAAGACTTTTCCAGGTCAACATAGTCTTCATTTCGAAAAAAAAAAAAAAAACATTATCAACACCGGGGACGTCGCAAATACGTTGCCAACCTGTGTTTGGGGAGCAAAGGGAAAAGGAGGTTGGAAGAGAAAAGGGGAGGTGGGAGGGGCAGGGAGGGGGTCTCCGTCGCTTTCACGGACTCATTTATGCTGAAACCAATAATAGCCTCAGCGTGACTCTAAGTAACCTAACCTAACCACATACTATTAGATAGCGTATATAACGCTATGCAGAACATTTCGATTCTATCACCAGTTGTCGATGTCATGCTGACCTGCTAGTCTCAAGTAACTGTATATGGGTCTAAAACATGATAATCTAGAAGACAGTAATTGTAACGGATTATATCACCAAAGTCATGATGGGAGCAATCTTAACGTGTTTCACCGAGCTTGGATACTGTGTACAAATAGGCTGCTTTCGGAAGATACACGTGATAATTGGATTTGATTGAATGGCTTAGTTGATAGCTTATCCGAACACCGCGTCGATGGACGTGCTTTGAACCCTAGCAAAAAATCGGTGCTTCCGGTGAAGGAAACATGGTGATGAAACCATATCCTGGATTTTAGTCCGTCTGGTTAGCTACAATCCCTAAGTTGGAAATCTATCGTCAAAGCACCCGGTGGTCAGTGCTGGCAATTACACTTGAGACCGAGTTCCCGTCAAGGTTTAGCGTTTTAGATCACATCGCCATGAAGCTATGGTCAAACGCTTTAACCTATCAAGTTACGTTACGTTACGATAAAACTCTCTAAATTGGTCTCATTTCAAACAATAAAATATACACACTGGTGCATTTTACCGCCATGTCACTTCTATAATAGGAGTTTCTAAAAATAACACCGCGGCATTCCTCCGGCGTAGGCGCAGCTAACTTATGCAATCTAATTTTTGTTTCACCTATAAGGAATTAAAGTTTAATTTTATTTAAACTATTGTAACGGTATTGTGTTGCGTCCACAATACCCTATTGTTAGTGATTCATTTGTATCAAAACCATATATGGATTTTACAAAACTTTTGCGTATTAATTGTGTTTATACCATATTATTATTTTATATCATTGATGATTTTAGATAACTGTCATCGTTCTATAAATAAGCTAAAATACATCTAAGTATATAAAAATCCGGTGTCATGATATTTGTCCACGATGAGCTTCGAAACTACTCAGCCAATCTTCATGAATGTTGGCTTTAATGTGCAATTTGGTTCGATTTGAGAGATAGGATGATTTATATATCAATTAATGGCTTTCATATTTTAAATAACAATTTAAATGATAGTTAATGTTGATTATTGTTGTTAATTGTAAATTTCATTAGTCTCGATCAGACGGCGCTATAAATTAGTTTTTTAGCAGAAAACTATAGAACCAACAGTTATAAATATCTCATAGATAGTATCATGTTTTAATTTTGAATATCTTTTTCAATAACTTAGCCAAAGTATCGTGTGGCCGGATGGCCGGGTCAGCTAGTTCCATATAAGATATGACTTGCGTGGAGACCCACGGTTTCTGAGTACTATCGATGTGCATAATTCGGACCTAACCTAAAATAATAACGATCAAAGCACATTTTCGTGAAAAAAAAAATGTTACAAATGTCTAGGATTTTTTTTTTCAAACTGACTACGCTGTTTACCAACAAGGTCTCACCAGCTTCTCCAGACTACCTAGGAAGAAGTAATTAAATACATTTCGGTCAATTATAGAAATGTTTGTCTGGCTGTTTGTTTCAACACGCATCATTGCTAAAGTACTGCATTTAAAATAAAATATCATTAAGAAAATCATAAAGCATATCCTCGAGTAAGACTTAGTCTTGTTTTATAAAAATGCATTCACTATATTAAAAGTTATTGTAATTTTAATGATGTCTCAACTTAAGTACTAATGAAAAGCATATAAGTAAATGGACTTAATACATTCAGATGATTTTATGTCATTGTTTTTTTACATTTAGTTCGACGCGGACGGAGTCGCGAGAACAGTTAGTAAACATATAAATATCGTTTGATACGAATAGGTAATACTAACTCAGACCCTCAAACGAATGATCTATTAACGGCACAATACATACTGATTACCAAACATATCTTCGCTTTCGGAACTACGAAATTTATCCAAACGTACCGGATGTGAGAAACACTCGGGGAAATGGAAAAGCCGCCGGATGTGACCGACGCAGGTGTAAGTTATTTCTCCAACACATAAAAATATGTCTGTCTTGTGAGTTCTCTAAGAATCATATTTTGGAATATTTTTAGATAGTACAATCTGTTATGATATCACAGTACTTAAATTTGAAGCTTATAATAAACTTATTTCATTGCCATCAGTCTGTAACTGACCTGATTACTATACGGCTATAAGCCTCTTCCCGAAAGAAGGTATGGGCATAATCACCACATTGGTAGAACGACGCTGAAGCTATTACAGGCTTCAGTATGAATGGGTCTGCTCGCCCGGGGTAGTACCAGCCGACCCACAGAATCCGACGTGAAGTAACATTGCTAAATTAGTAAATGTAAGTGAATTCCGAATAATTCGTTGGTGCATGCCCTGACTCGAACCTGCAGGACATCTGGACGATTTTCCAACGATTAAACTATTAGACACAGAACAGAAAAGAGATATTTACTTATAAATGGGCGATAAGTCCTCAGCTATTGCTTATTGCCGTGTATATAAATTTGATAAACTCTATATAATTGTAGACTTTTTTTTTCGAAATGACTACGCTATTGACCTAGCAAGGTCTTAACAGCTTCACCGGACTACTAAGGCGAGCGCTTAAAGCACTCAACCGATTTTATTTTGGCAAACAGCTCAGGGGTGCACGGCACACCTCGGCTTGGCTGTTGCCTGTTGCATGCAAAATCGCGACTTATCTTAGCTAACCTAGCTAACTATTCATATATGTATGAGTTGTTGAAACATATATGTGTACCAAGCATACACACCTCAACAACTCATCCATATATTTATTATCGGAAAATTAAGAGTTTTTAAGTTCGATAAGGGAAAAAAGTAAACCCTTCCACTTTCATGTGTAAGCGTGTGTGGGGGTGATCGTTTAGTGTTGTAGCAGTGATATATATTTGTGTGTCACCGTATCGCGCAAGCAACGCACGCAAGACCTCCCTACCGAGGGATCGAACCTAGGCTTGAGCCGCTGCCGTGGGAGGCCTAATCGGCCTAATTGCAGACTGTTTTTATTCTTCATCATAGTAACGTAATAAATTGTCTATAGATATATCACTAGAGTTGAAAAAAAGCAAATGAAAAATAACAAAACTAACATAGAAGTGCCCGAAGGGTGATGCTAATAACGGCTATATATCAATGAATTGCGCTATTTTGATATTTTACAATAATTATTGTTACAAATAGTTGTCAATTATTCTGCTGTTACGTAACCTGCTATTTTGTACAGTACTGCTATCTTTAATAGTCGCACGATAATGAAATGAGTATTTGTTTCCGTCCAATTATGACGTACAGTTGTCCGGTCTTTGCACACGCGCAAAATCTTATTCATAAGTTGCAGGTTCTCCAGAACCGAACCCTACGTAAAATCACCGGTGCCCCATGGTACGTCCGGAATAAGGATCTCCACAGGGACCTGGAGGTGCTTTCTGTCTGGGCATATATAAAATCACTCACGAGTAGTTATTTCGGAAAAGCCGCGAATCATCCCAGCCTGTTAGTGGTATCCGCCACAAACTATGAACCCGTACCCAACGCTGCGCAGTATAGAACACGACCGCGACACATTTTTACCGACCCCCCTGATTCAATCACGTCAGCTAACTATCAGTACCAGCCTGTCTCTTCAAACAGGGCATGTTCACGCCCACGCCCACGTAACCACAGATCACGCCGCCGTGGCCTGGGGGTAAATTTCGCTCCCGCACACCAGATTAGGCCCCCCTCGGCAGCGGCTCAAGCCTAGGTCCGTTTCCTCGGCGTGGAGCTCTTGAGTACACAAAACAGTACAGTGACACAAAACTTTACATCACACACATCACCTATACACACGTGCATGCCTACACGCTTACACGTTGTTCTTCTTTTTCAGAGAAATAAACGACACAGAGTTCTACCCTTATTTTTCCTTATCCTATCCTATCCTATATAGTTTAGAGGTTTTTTTCTGACACAAATTACATATAGGAGTTGTTTAGGCACGCATGCTTGATACACAGGCATGTTTCAATAACTCATATACGTATATCTAGATAGCTTAGCTTAAGTTAGCTCAGATAATGTAAGAGGCATAAAATGTTTTCTCTCGCTCACACATATGTTTTGCATAAAGCTCACTTGTTTGCACGTTGCGATAGCACCGTCCACTACTACCAATAACAGATAACGAACAGCTGAATAATGATATATTTAATAACTTGTTACATATTATTTTATTAATTGTTGAAATAATAGCAATAGCCGCTAGTGTGACATAATACATATAAATAAAAAAGGTAAATGTAACAATATTATATAAACATTTTCGGGGGTTGTTAAAATTTGCATTTTAATGGATATCCACGCGTAGGTAACAAGTTTAACTAATGGCCGTGAAATGAGAGGGCGTCGGGACGGGACCGCCGGGTACCGAGCTGTCTTTGTAGCGGAACATGACAAAAAAAACACTGCTTTGTCTTCACTCTTTCCACCCCGTAAAAATATAATTATTCCTGTAAGCCGTTGGGAAAAAAATATTAGGTAGGTAATTCACACATGATGATAAACAACTGCCACAATTAATGAGCGAAACTGTTACTGAATGACTCAACATGTCAAAAATGGCATGAAACATTTTTACTATGCATGCGGTGGTCATGATTCAGTGGTGAGTCTTCTTACCTGTCTGATCATTTGTGGAATAGATCCCTTTCTTTTTTTGAGTATTGTTTTATAGTCTATACTACTATCATAAATCTAAAGAATTTGCTTTCTTGAACGCGCTAAACTCAAAAACTACTGGTCTGATATGAAAAATATATCGAAGAAGGCTATAGGTTATATATCACCACGTTAAGACCAATAGAAACGGAGCACCAATTAGACATATTTCAAAATCGGGATTAACGTTCATATTATTTTAAAATATTTTCCCCTTCTCCGTAAACGAAGTCACGAATTAAAGTTAGCGTTAACCCAAAGTAACTATTCCACGCGAAAGAAGTCGCGGACAAAAGCTAGTTTAATTATATTTTAACTCAAAAAATTAATTTTTCTTTCTCATAAAGCTGTAAAACCTGCCAGGCCAACGGCGGACAGTCAGGTCGAAAAACAAAATCCAGCAGCATTCTTGCTGGGATCCTCGTTCACATCTATATATACTTGCCGTATTCTCAATCAAGCTTCTTAGAACTAATGTTGTGTCGCTTATCATATTGTAGCTTACGATGACACCAACATTGATGACCTCATACTCTCATAAGTACTTATTAACAACAGTAAATTGAATGACATTTTAATTAAAACCAACCACTTCTATGTGATTTAAATAGACACAGATAAGGAAGCGAAAATATGTGTATAATAATATAACAAAACATGAAGGAGTAACAAAAGCACGGGTCGTGTTATGCACTTATCATATGCGTCTACACGGCATGCAATATGCCAAGATAGCGGCCCCGACAGCTTTATGTGGCGACGAGTTATAGAGTAATTAACAACGCGATACGGCGGCGAAATACGCTGGTATTATGCCTACACTCAGACTTAATTCGTGCGGACGTTGAATGTTAATTAATTCGTCGATAATACAAAATAATGTACCACGTTTATAAAACTAATTAAAAAGTATACAATTTCTCGATAGCTTTCAAATTTATTTTCCTCACTTTATTCATTGTATTGCTATTCTATTCTCAAGCTGTGTTAATTATTTAAAGTTTCTATGGCATTAAGAAGAATTACACAAAAAGGGAACAATAAAAAGGATCGACCGACGTATCTACCAATTAATAATTATATATTACATACGGCCGACTATACAACTGATCTTGCTATTGACTACTCTTATACCATCATGTTTTATTTGTTATGTCATATCATCAATGCATATTCTTTAAAAGTTTATCCTTACTTTTTTCCAAAGAATATTACGCTGTATTCGTATTTAAAACAAATTAAAAAAAATGACAATCTTCAATTTTAATAGTTTCTATTGTCATTTCATTGAGCAACGAGCTGATCGCGACCACTATTTACCAGCTGTGTAAATACTTCACTAGCTTCTTAGTAATGACTACGTTAGCTTCATAATGGTTTAGGATTATCTTGGCTGAATTGGGTTATAACTACTATGCGAATGATAATAAATCCATGGACTCCGGTTTTGGACGCGCTAGCGAACGCACGTGTCCGATATCTCCTTTGCTCGAGATCTTTTGTTCTCGATTTCGTTGTGCTTTGTTTAGTGCTAAATTGAGTGCAGCTGCGGCACACCTGTACAAAATCTACCTGAGTGAGTGAGACATTCCCTTATTTATATATTTACCCGTTTATTTATATACTCATTTTTCTATTCCTTATTCGTAAATATCTAACCAACTATTATTTATTTGTTTAATTATCTATTTATTTCCTCAAATATTCCGTTAATTTTTATATATTCAGTGATAAAGTAATCTATCTCTGTGCCCCCGTATATACGTACCTATGTAAGTACCTATTTATTACTATTTATCTATTTATTTAACCGTTATTTATTTATGTTATAGTATTTTATTCATATACATGGTCCTCTGTCTCGCCCACTCATTTATTTATTTTGTGCTTTCGCTTTGTTTGGTTTTAAACAGTTCTCTTGGTCCGCACTCGATATAGTCCCGTAGCTTACCGTTTGGCGTGCCCCCCTGCCCTTAAGGCAGGGAGGTTGTTTCGCGGCCCCTCCCTCTCTTCGATCCGCCGCGATGGATCCGTTAGCTGTAACCGATTATTTTCGCATAAATCTCCTCGAGAGCGGTTTAGACCAGGAGATTGTAAATTCAATTTACAACAATGTTATGTCGCAGGCCGCCGAGGGCCGTTTCGCGCCTAATATCCCGACCGCGAACTCTTTCGCGACTCTATCGCCGCAATCGCCTCTCGACGCGTGCGATAAAGGCCTACTTGAGGCCCCGATTTCGAGCTCCAGCTCGGAGACCGGCTCCAAGATGGAGCTAGACGTAACGGCGTCCACCAAGCCGACCGCGACCGCGATTCCCGCGCCTTCTGCGCAATTAGATAAAGACGGGTATACAACCGTCTCACATGAAAAGTGTCGTCCGGCCAGCCCGACGGATTCAGGTTCCGTTGGCCCACAAAAAGTCGCCAATATAGATGGCGCTCGCGTGCCGTCGACCTCGGCTACACCGTCGCGTAAGCCGAACGCGAACAATAACAATAGTTCCGTCTCGCTCACTCCGTCCGCAGGAAGGAAGCCGCGCCCGCCGCCTCCTGTTACGATACAGGACAAGTCCAAATGGACTTCAATTTCTAATAGTCTAAAAACTCGTAACATAAACTACACGAATGCCCTTAGCACGCCGGCGGGCATTCGAGTTAAATGTCCCACGTCGGACGATCACCGCGCGTTAATTCGCTTTTTAACGGAGTCCAAACTCGCGTATTTTACGTACGCTCTAGAGGACGAGCGCCTTCTGCGTGTCGTGCTTCGCCGTGTCCCGGCCGAAATCCCGGTCGAGGATGTTACCCTCTCCCTTAAGGAGAAAAACTACCCGGTGCGTGAGGTACATCGTATGTACCACCCACGCACTCGCGCACCATACAATATGGTTCTTGTCATCCTCGACCGGTCGCAGGAGGGCAAGGCCATTTTTTCTCTCACCTCTGTGTGTGACCTCAACGGGGTTACCGTTGAGCCCCCACGCAAGACCCACATTCCTTCGCAGTGCCATAACTGCCAGAGTTATGGCCACTCCGCGAAGAATTGTCTTCTTCGCCCCAGGTGCGTCAAGTGCCTGGGATACCACGCCACGAAGGAGTGCGAGCGCACTCCTGGCACTCCCGATCCTCCCAGCTGTGTGCTCTGCGGTAACGCGGGTCACCCCGCGAATTATCGCGGTTGTCCCCGCGCGCCGCGCACACAACGCCCCCGCCAGGCGAGGCAGGCGCCCAGGGCGCCTGTAGCCGCCGCCCGCCCTCCACCTCCACCTCTCATGTCCGTGGAGACCTTCCCGGGCCTGCCGGGCGCCTCCCGCGCCCCGGTAGCGCCCGCGCCCACTACCTCACCGCGCTCGCCACCCTCTGTGCCGCGCGCGGCCCAACCCGGGCGGGCCCCTATGGCCCCCTGGGCCCCCAGACCTCAGCCTCAGGCCTCTTCAAGGCCTCTGGCGCCGCCACCTAAGGCGACTCAGGCTTCATCATCTTCATCTCTCTCGGATAAGTTCGACTGGATGGAGCAACTATTCATAGAGCACGATATGCAGGAGGTTCTCGCCTTCTACGCCGTAGTAGAGAAGAAGCACGGGGTACAACTTATCGCCGCCCTAGCGCGTTTTCCGGCTATCGGAGCCACCATACAGCGCCTCGCCCGATCACAGTCTCTTAAATATTAATTTTAAAATTCCCGGGAATTAATAAAATTAAACCACGCGGTCTTTGCCTCTCGTTTTTCAACGCGAGATCCCTTCGGACACAGCGCGATCTAGTAGCTGACTTTTTACGCGATAGACAGATTGACGTTTTCCTCATCCAGGAAACGATGCTTAAACCGAGTATGCGTAATCCGAGAATCGCGAATTATTGTATTGTTAGAAACGACCGTGTCGCCCGCGGGGGTGGCACCTTAATTTATTTCAGGCGTTCGTTGTATTGCATGCCTTTAGATCCGCCCGCGCTTATTCATATGGAAGTGTCAATATGCCGCGTTGGTATGACGGGCCACTCTGATATTATTCTTGTCTCCGCGTACCTACCACCGAATAAAGTATTGCTCAAATCCGATCTGCAGGCGCTATTTAATTTAGGTAACTCTGTTATTATAGCGGGGGACCTCAACTGCGGGAACGTCATCTGGAACAGTCCGTGTACTTCTCGTAACGGGAGGATACTCGACGAACTAGGTGAGGCTCTCGCATTTGACGTCATAGCCCCTCCGGAACCCACGCACTATCAAGATCACTGCCGACCGTCAGTTTTAGATGTAGCTCTGTTAAAAAATGTCGCGCTTCCTGTACGACTCATATCAGTCATACACGAACTCGACTCGGATCATCGCCCTGTTTTATTACAGTTAGGACATAACTCTGATTTTAGCCTGACGCCGATCAGAGTGGCCGATTACGCGAAACTTAGCGAATATTTTAAAAATAGTCCGTCGTCTAGTAGTTTAGACAGGATTCCGGACGTGGTGGTGTCTCAAGTCGACGCGGATTCGGCCATCGATTCCCTGATTGATTATCTCCAGACCGCCGTCAGGGAGACCTCGAAAGAGGTACAAGCGGCGAACGAACGCCGTTTTATACTCCCTGATGACGTGAGAGCATTGATCACGGAAAAGAACGCCGCGACTCGTGCTCACGACGCTTACCCGACCGCTGAGAACCGCGAACGCTTACGTGTTTTACGGAAAGCAGTTAAGTCTCGTAATTCTGAGATCCGGGGTGCCAGGTGGGACAGGTTTCTGGAGGATCTCCAGCCGTCTCACCTGGCATTCTGGACCCTCACGCGAAAGTTTAAGGCCGATACGGTCATCCCAATGCCCCCTCTCGATAGAGGCCCCGGGTTGTCTCCCGCGTTCGATAACACTGACAAAGCAGAATGTCTCGCCGCGAGCTTAGAGAAACAGTGTTCGCCAAACACTGATAATACTGACCCTTCCATCATAGAGTCTATCGAAACAGCCGTAGAGCATGCACTCGCGTCTCCTCCGGCGGATACCCTAACCCCGATAACGTTTGACGAAGTTTCGGCCGCCATCAAGCGTCTCAAGCCTAGGAAGTCCCCAGGTCCCGATGGGATCAGGAACGAGGTTCTGAAGCTCCTTCCTGACCGCATCATAACTCTATTGGTCTGCATCTTCAATGCGGCCATGTCCCAGGGTCATTTTCCAGCCGTCTGGAAGAGGGCCGTAGTGATAGGAATTCACAAGCCCGGCAAGAAAGCTACGCTTCCCGATAGCTATCGTCCGATTAGTTTGCTTGATACACTAGGGAAACTTTACGAGCGGCTCCTTCTGAACCGTCTCCAGGTTACGATAAACGACCGTAGTTTAATACCGCCTGAACAGTTTGGATTTCGCGCCAAACACTCTTGTCCGGATCAAGTACTTCGCCTCACGGAGTACATCTTTTCTAATTTTAATAAAGATCCGAACCCGAAGCCGGATCCGCCCGTGAAAAACACTAATTCGAAACGCACGATAGCAGTCTTTTTCGATGTCGCCAAGGCCTTCGATAAGGTCTGGCACAAAGGGCTCATATACAAGCTAAATCAAGCCGGTATACCCGATAGGTTAGTTCACATCATCCGTGATTATCTAGCCGATAGAACCTTCCGTTTTAGAGTAGACGGCGAACTCTCATCGCCCCGTCCGATACGCTCAGGTGTGCCACAAGGCTCAATACTCGCGCCCACCCTCTTCAACCTGTTCACCAGCGACCTACCTAAGCTCCCGGGAGTCGAGGTAGGTTGTTATGCTGATGATACAGTTATCTACGCCTCTGGCTGGCGGCCGAAAGTCCTTAGGAATCGCATCGAAAAAGCCGTTAGCACGCTCGGTGACTGGTTTCTTCGATGGCGTATAGGTATTAACCCCGATAAGAGTGACGCGATACTCTTCGATCCTAGATATCGCGATAACAAGTTAAAGCCCATAAGGCTATACGATTCCGAGATACCTTGGACCACCGACGTCAAGTATCTCGGCGTCACTTTAGACCGACATTTAACGTTTGATCCTCACATTAAGAGAGTGCGAGACAAACCCGCTATGGTCTTGGGTTGCCTTCATTATTTACTCTGTCAGAAGAGCAAACTGTCCCTCAGACATAAGCTCACATTATATAAAGTTTGTATTCGTCCGGTAATGACGTATAGTTGTCCGGTTTTCGCCCACGCGAAGAATCTAGATACGCTTCAGGTTTTGCAGACCTGGGCTCTGCGTAAAATCACCGGTACTCCTTGGTTCGTCCGGAAGGCGGATCTCCATAGGGACCTGGAGATGCCGTCTATCTGGGCGTATATAAAATCACTTAAGATAACTGTTACGGACAGCGAGCATGTGCAAGACACTTAGTGACATTGAA
>JACEII010000018.1:640322-695082 GCA_014332785.1 Antheraea mylitta | reverse complement strand
GATAAATTATAATTTCTTTTAAGACGATGGATTACTTAACTATAAAACTTTATGTTGTGGGTGGATTTACGCGTATATTACAATCGTCGTGTCTTGTTTTTTTGACTCAGTTTGTAACAAATATTTAATGGTTGCTTAATTGTACATTACATTCTTTAAGCCGACATCGATGAAATATAAAAATAAATTGGGTTATAACAAAATCTTGTCAACAACGCTGTAACAAAGACTATTATGGAATGTAAAACATAACCGATCAATGGACGTAAAATCTGCAGATTTATATTCGTATGTAAAATTTTATATTTTTCGGCGCCCGACAAACTGTTTGCATTGGTAATACTTGCCTCTTATACATGGTTAGTTATTTTCTTAGCGTTTGCTTTAAATTTGTTTTCTGGCATATTACATTTTTATCGTGAATTTTTATTGGTTATTTTCGAATTTGAAACTTTTATGCATGCTCTATGTAATTCAAAATTACCCGACAGCAGAATAACTGACAACAGTTTAATTTATTAATATCAATAACCTCATTCATTGTTAATATATAGGCGTTATATAAGAAATGAATACACAGAAAATTGTAACATAGAGCCTTCATGGTAGGAGAAACTAGTAGCTAAACGTTTTGAATGGAGAGCTCATGTGGTAACTGGAGTCCAAATTAACGAAGAACATCGACGTGCTACACTCGATATTAGAGTTGATAAGTTGAAAGTCCGACCACCAACGGCAAACAATTATACTTACGTATTGTTACTTACGTATATATTATAATACTTGCGTATATACTATATAAGCTATGTAAAAACCATATGAGAATCAGAGTTGAAGCAGTCGGTGTGGCTGACACCTGCCAGGAGCGTACATATATACATAGACTTTATTGCTATCTGTATTCTATAAATACAAATAACAGTTTGTTTTTTTTAACGAACTATGCTATTATCCTGACAGAATTTTATAGCTTCCCTGACTACTAAGGCGAGCGCTTAAAGTACTCAGCCGATTTTATTTGACAGTTATTATAACGGTGCGCGGAACACCTCGGCTTGGGCTGTTGTCAAACACCGCGAATCTTACTAAGCTTAGTTTAGCTTATATATATATAGTTGGTAAATTATACAGCTTTACACTTAGCAATCCGAGCGCTAAATAAATATAAACAAAAGGAATCAATAATCGTACCTCTCTAATGTCGTCGGATATACAATTAACCGTCAGTCCAGGTCTCATGGCGTCCGATTAATTAACGCCCTGCCAATATAACGTTGAAGGCAGTAAATCCAGGTATTGTGATCCGTTCCGCATTGCAGATTGGGTAAAATAGTTGCCCGTAAACTCGACCGCAGCGCCATCTCGTTTCGTTTGTACGGCATTCTGTACATATTGTATATTTACTTACAACAGTTATGAGAGTCGCTTGGCAGCTTTGTGAATTCTTTTAAATTATATATTAACTAACTGTGCCCGCGACTTTTATGCTTTCTTGTAAGTAAGATATACGAATGTGTTATATATGTCAAACATATTCTATATGTTATACCAGTATATAAGCTATTATCATGCCAAATACGTCAAAATACATCCAGTAGTTACTGTGTGAACCCTGTAAAAATGACAGACAGAAAAAAAAATTAAAAACCATGGAAATGTGTTCTGTTACTGATTCTAAGTCTCCATGGCGTATTTTTTCATAAGTGTATTTAATTTACAAATTTTGTCTCTTTATTCTTTAATTATATGTATAGATTGTGTGCGCTATTATAATAATAGCAATTAACGAATAGAAATAAGAATATTATGCCCCCGTATAGATTGCCAGAATTCAATCAATATTTTCGGAGAAAAGGTATAAGATTTGAAACCTCATAATACGAATAATCCTCAGTAAAGCGATTGATTTTTTGTATATCAAAAAGTATCTAAACCCGTGTAAAATGAATTACTGAGTGTTATTGTATTTGTAAGATAAAAAAATCCAGTCTATTGAAATACCTTTATTTATTACTAACTTTTGATACTCTGTGTTCGTTTTTGACTGACTTACACACATCTATAATACCAGTAAGGATATTTGGTATAAACTCATCATTATACAATTCCGTTAAACGAATGAAATAAGAATCTAGTACCAAAAGGAATTCAAACAAAAATTTAACCTAACGTTTTTACAACTAAGTTCAAAATAGTAAAACTGGGCTATACTTATTATCAACAAAGAAAATATTATTTTTAAATCAGACGTAATTCTAAAAAAGGAAGCGATCCATTTAAATATGTCCTTACTCTGTCTAGTCTATGTGTGTGGTAGAGATAGAGATATGGTTAACTAATGCGATGTCGTAGTTAATTAGCGTCAGTTAGCGGTTAAGGGGAAGCATGTGTTGATTTATTTGTAAAAATCTAAGCTTTTATCACTTTTTTTTTGTTAAAAGTGATGCACATCAATTTTTAGTATTCCCTTGGGAGGTTCTTATATAAATACAATTATTTGGCTAAATATTGAATACTACAATATAAATAATTAATTATTTGGTTTTATAAACTTTGATTTGTAACTGTGTGTAGTTTTTATTGTAGTAAAGAGACAAACTCGCTCCCGCTTTCTAAGCAAACAGCTCTAGTCGAAATGTATATCACAAATTCGTATACGTATTCGAATTTGTACGTATTTTAGGTTTAATATGTAAAAAAATCTAAATAATAGTTTGGTTTTTAAATTCATTAACTGAATTTGGTTTCGCCTTCACAGTTTTGCACTTACTTTAACATATTCTCGTCGGCCATATTTGTTTGTCCTTATTTAACTTTTACTCTGGATGCATGAATCTAATTGAACATATAACGCTTATTATTTATGATTATTTCAAGTTACCAAGCTGTACATTGTATACTTTATTTACTGTGAAAATATCATTTACATAATATTTTGTTGTTTATAAATTTCTTCTGGGTAAAATATTTTTATCGTCCCGTCATCCTTACCCTTAAGTTAAAGGCCACTTCACACGCGCATTATAAAACAAGGAGCGGTGCGCGACTGCCGTTTTTTCTTAAGCCCAAAACGGTCTTTAATTGAGCCCACATGTACTCAATATCTTATAAATCAGAGATCATAGATTGCCATTACAACGTTCTCTCCGGCGCACGATTCTCCTCGTAATTGGGCATAATTAAATTTTGTTATTGTACTGTCACAAAATTCATTTAACGCTGCAGGGTTTTTATAATTATTTCTAGCTGCCACGACTACGTGTTATTGTGGCTGATTTATTGAAAGAAGAATCCAAAATTAAAACGGTACGCCATCTATGAAGTATCCATAACTGTTGGTCCTACAGTTTTCTGTAAACCAACTAATTTACAGCGCCATCTGTTCGAAACGAATGAAACTTACAAATAATAGAATAGCAATAATGAACATTGACAATCATTTAATTTGTAATTTAAAAATGTTGAGGCCATTAATCGAAATATAAATTATCCTATCTCTCAAGTTCGATCAAATTATACATTTCATGAAGCTCGGCTGAAGAGTTTCAGAGTTTATCGTGGACAAACATCATGATGCTGGATTTTTATATATCAAGATATAATCTTACGTATTAAATTCATAAGATAGATAAATCGACGTAGATTAATATTTTACTTAGCAAACATAATAAAAGCATAGTATTAGTCGTGCTGGTCGGTTGTTTTGACTGGTGGAACGTACCAACGAATTTTTCGAAATTTGCGTAATTTTAATTATTTATTTATTTAAGTTACCAACACAGTCAACATCAGTAGATGCTATTAAAATGTACAGTTCTACTTTTTTGCTAGATATGACCGTACCGGACAGCCCGTCCGCTTACCGGCCCATAGTGCTGTTGGACGAGGTGGCAAAGCTCTGCGAGCGAATCATCGCAGGCCGCCTCGTCCGGCACTTGTCAGAGTTTGGGCCGGACCTGTCGGAAAACCAGTTTGGTTTCCGACAGGGGCGCTCCACCGTCGATGCAGTGATGCATGTTAAGATCCTGGTGGATAAAGCAGTTGCCCGGGGTAAGGTTGTTATGGCGGTGTCACTAGACATCGTCAACGCCTTTAACACCTTGCCCTGGGCCAGCATTGAGCAGGCACTCCAATATCATGGAGTGCCTCGCTACCTCCGCCGCATAGTCGGGGCGTACCTATCCGAGAGATACGTAATCTTCCCGGGTCAGGGAGGGAGGATAAGTCGGCGAGAAGTAGTATCCGGTGTTCCACAGGGGGCAGTCCTGGGCCCCCTTTTGTGGAACATCGGATACGATTGGGTGTTGCGCGGTGCGCTCCTCCGAGGCGTCAGTGTTACCTGCTACGCTGCTGACACATTAGTGTTAGCCCGGGGGAAGAGGCACCGCGCGGCCGCGATCCTTGCTACGGCAGGAGTCGCTTAAGTCGTCAGTAGGATCCGGCAGCTGGGACTGCAGGTGGCGCTTAACAAGACCGAGTCCCTGGTCTTTCATGGCCCTCGGAACGCGCCACCTAGAGGGTCCCAGATTGTCGTGGGAGGCGTGTCCATCGGCCTCGGGTCGAGGTAAAATACCTCGGCCTGCTACTCGACAGTCGATGGACGTTCGAGTAACACTTCCGGCAGCTGGCCCCCCGTTTAATGGGCACAGCGGACGCACTTGCCCGTCTAATGCCCAACTTGGGGGGGCCCAATTCCATCTGCCGGAGGTTGTACCTAGAGATCGTGCAGTCAATGGCCCTGTACGGGGCCCCCATGTGGGCTGACGGCCTGACGGCCACCAGCATCGCCCACCTGCGCAGATCGCACAGGGCGATGGCCGTCAGAGCCATACGTGGATACCGCACGATCTCATACGAGGCGGCCTCCCTATTAGCCGGATCCCCACCCTGGGACCTGGTAGCGAAAGCCCACGCGTCCCTTTACCAACTACGCATGGAGGCGCTGGAGCGGGAACAACGACTCGTGCCTCGGGAAATCGAGGCACTGAGGTCACAGCTCCACCAGGTCCTAGTGGTTGACGAGTGGCGACGACGACTTGAGCGGCCGAGCTCAGGCGTGGCAATTATCGAAGCCGTTCGTCCGGTCATGGTCGAATGGCTCACCAGGCGGAGTGGCACCCTAAGCTTCCGGTTGACGCAGGTGCTCTCAGGGCATGGTTGCTTCGGGAGTTACCTGTGTCGCATAGGCCGGGAGCCAGTTGCAGGATTGTCGTCTTTAAGATGGTTGAGAGCGAGACCGGGTGGAACTCCGTTGCCTCATTCTGCGAGGCAGTTATGCTCGCTAAGGAGGCGGCGGAGAGGGAGAGAGAGCAGACCACCAGGCTCCTCTCCCGCGACCGACGAACATGGCGGCGACGGGTCGGAGACGATCTGAGGCCGCCGTAAAGGGCCTGCGGGCGACGTGACGCGGGCACGTCCGTCGCCCAGCACTATAGCAGGCCCCGCAGTGGAGTCGCATTGTGCCGTGTGACTCCCACAGTTCGTCGTGGGGAGGTTTAACACCCGCCCCTCCCTGAGGGTTCTTCCATCTTGATCCCTCAGGCCGACGAAGGGGCCTCTTATGAGGGGCCGACACCTGCCGGGTGAGCAGAGGTAGTGCCGTAGGCAGTTCCTGCTCCCCGGCCAACAGGTGTAAGGAGGCACCATGGGGTTTTAGTCCGTGCAAGTCGGACATACCCCACCCTAGCTGACCGTACCTACAAGCAACAACGGCATTGCATATAAAAATTGATTCTCATAATATGATTTAAATAATTAACAAGTTAAAACTAAAATATGAAATAATACAATTAATTATAAATGATCACGTAAAGAATTGAAAAATAACATAATATATTACATTGTTAAAAATGATTCAGAAAATTAAACAGCTTTATATTGGAAATCATAATCGGCTTCAATATTTAATTAGTAGCACTGTTGGTTGACAGCGAAGGAAAACATTGTGAGGAAACCAAAATCTGAATCAGAATTTAATGTTCTTGTACCGCTATACGTGGGATAATATAAAACTGTGAATATCTTGGAGTTTAAAATCGCCAATAGGTCGTGAGCTTGGCGTGATGATTAACCCATACCATCCTTAGGGAAGAGATTTATAATACTACAATCATCATAAAATGTAATTAATATATTATTTTATTGCTTTGCATACATTTTCTGGTATCCTTTAACCAAAAAAGTACTATTTCTCAGATATTTATCAAATGTACGTTAATATAAATACGGGCGATGCCGCGAGCAAAACCTAGTAATAATATATACGAAAATTTCAACGAGGATGAATGGATATTTGTTGTTCTTTCACAGAAAAACTATTAAACAGGCTTTGTTGCGAGTTTACAGTAAAAAACAGTAACTAATAGAATCATCTGAATATATTAAGTCCATTTACTTATCTACTTTTCTCTCGAACTTAAGTCGCATCAGCATTAACACTACAATAACTTTTGAGAGAATTAACCGATTTAAATGAAATTTATACTACATGTTACTCGAGGATATGCTTTATGATTTTCTTGAGGATATGCTTTATGATTTTCTTGAGGATATGCTTTATGATTTTCTTGAGGTTTCTTTTCGTGAGGTTTTATCGTGACCATACTATACTTTACCAGTAACGCATATTCAAACAAACATACATACCGATAGACAAGATTTCTAAAAATGATTGAAATGTGTGTTCGGGCATAAATTGGTTGGGGGTATGCAAAATTATTTTTATTTTTTTGACACATTGTTTTGTCATCGTACAATCGGGGATGACTGGTCACTTGCGCTTGTACGGCGGATTTGCACGGCGGCACTTGTTCGGAATCTGCGCTTAAATTCGTTTTCACTGTATACACGGCGGTCCGGAATTGTGTTTGTGATTGGTATACGAGCCACTTGAGGATAACTGGTACTCTCACCATCGGCAACGGCGGCGAAGACATATTATATCAGGTGAGTGATCTTTTATCCCGATTATAAAGAAAATACATTCGGCATACATTTTCAAGGAGTATCTGCCTCCAGCCAATTTATATACAGTCCACTACCTAGGCTAGATACTCCGACCACTGTGGGTGTGGTGGTTGCCACCCCAATGTGTTTTAAAAATAAAAATTCTTAGACCGCCTACAAATATTTTTTTAACTAAATTCTGAAAAGTACTGCCACGTTAAATTTATATTGTTATTATATGTATAGATATATTAGAATAACACATAGGCTGTAATTTATAAAAATATTGTTTCAATTAACTCAAATATAGCTCTTAGTCAACTAACTATACTAACTCATCGTCCAATATTGAAAAAGTCCTTGGTGGTTTGTAGTAAAATCCTAATACAGTAGATAAATTATACACCTTTGAAGTAAATATTTATTTATTTACATAATACGATGTCAACATGATATGTATCAATGAGGAAAATAAATTGGATAGATAATTATCAGCGCACGACACCTCGCCCTATCTATGATCAGAATGAAACCCATACAAAAATGGTGCTTATGTAGATTGATTGTGATTGTAGGTAGTTTTAATGTGTTCCAATTAGGGTTGTCAAATACGTGAGGTTTTAAATTAAAAAAATAATGTTAACACTCGGAATTTTATAAAATTTTATCATTTAATAATATTTAATATATATTACAACATACATTACATATACATTACAGGGGTGTAAGGGGTGTCGAGTGGGGTGTAAGGGGTGTCGAGTTGGGGTGTAAGGGGTATCGAGTAACATCTTAAGGCTTGAGACACCCAAGCCAACCTCACCTGCACGTGGTGCACCCTGCTGAATAACGAACGAGGCAATGGCGAAAGCGGGGTGGTAGGGTTTTACAGCCCGACTGGGTCGCAACCATCATGCATATAGCGAAAAAGCCCGTCATAGTGACTCGTTTCTGCTCGTCGCGTTTCGGGATCAGCCTGTGCATATCCAGTACCGGGTGACTTTCGTCATTATGGCCGGCATGACAGCGGCGACCGGCGATGGATAATCTGTCTCTCGGTTGCCAATGTTTTTGGATTGTACTATGCTTAACATCAGGCATAGTGCAGACACTATGTCGTGCTTCGATTAAAAAAAAAATTAACATATATTACATGTAGGAACGACAAACATACAATTCACAGATTCTAGAAGGGTCGAGGACATAATAAAAGTACCTAAACATAATACTTCGTATGCTTGTCGTTCTGAAGGCTTCCTGGGAGGATTGCTCTATAATAAAGCAAACAATACACTAGGGATTAATCAATTCAACAGTCATACTATTAAAAAAACTCACTTACAAATGGTTAACTTCACAAAATTACATAAATATAGAAAAATTACTAACACCACAATACAAATTGTAAACAACTTCAATATTTAAATTCATACATTTTTAATTTAAAAACAATGCATCATGAAACACTATCATATATATATATATATATATATATATATATATATATATATTAAAACACCCTTGACTCTCTGGGAATACTGTGTTACACATTAATAAATATGTGAGATATTTATTTCAGTCAAACTAGGTTTTTATTTATTATATGTTTAAATCACTGTTTGCTTTACTTCTCAATATATGAAATTGTGATATCTGCGATACGGTTTATAACCAGTGCAGATAACAACAAACTGTAAATTATGTATACATTGACTTTGAAAATTAAATTATTATTGTTATTAAAAAATGTGTAACTCTGTCTGTACATTTAATGTTTGTCCTAAGATTTCGTGGTGAGGAACTAATATGAAAGTAAATGATCACAAGTACTTTGTCTGTCTGTCACGTTGTCTGTCTTTCCATTTATATGTATCAAGTGAACTCAATAGTAGCGTGTTTGATTTTCATTACGTCTTATACATTAAAAAGAAATCTCATACAATTTTAATGACATCTTGTTAACGAGAAGTATACATCATCAACAATAAATGTAGATATCGTGAATTAGAATCAGAATATATTATTGAAACGCAACTGCTTTTGATGATTTTAAGATTTAGTCCGGTGAAGCTGTTAAGACCTTCCTGGGTCAATAGCGTAGACATTTCGAAAAAAAAAAAATGATTTTAAGACATTAAGTTGATTGTAAAATTTAGTAAAAAGGAAAAGAATGTTAAAAATGCTGTCCCCAAATTGAAAAATCTTTTTTAATCAAGTAGAATTTGCAAAAAGCTTAGTATAACAAAATACTCGGCTACTTGTCTATTCTTAATCATTTAATGAATTCTGTTTTCCTTAAAGATTCTTTATTTAGATTTTTTACGCAAAATTATGTATGACTTTTTTTCTACATTTATTTACTACCACGACAATATTTATCAAGCGGTTGTCTTCCGCTATCAGTAGACTTATTAACTCTTCAATCGCTCTAGTCTTTGTCATATATTGATTGTACTATTATATAAAGTTTAATAATTTTCACAAAGTTAAAAAATAAAATGTTATGTCACAAAATTTAATAAAGAAAAAGCGGCAGCCCTAACCGCAAACGACACAGTAGTGAAAGGGTATAAAAAGGTACACATATAATTAAATAACCCAAAGGAATTTGAATAAAAATGTTTTGTTTAAAGTTTATATCATCGGTCACGCGTGAATGGACGTCTCGTATGTTTGTTTCAGTTTTAAAATAGTATTTATTGACCTAGCTCAAATGGATGGTTGGTGTTTTATCGACTGACACTTATGTTGTATAGATTAATTGAGGTGTCAACTTTTTAACATTAACAGCCAATTGTGTAATCTAGACTAAATCACTACATATTATAAAACAAAGCCCTCTGCCACAAGTATGTCTGTCTGTTCGTGATAAACTCAAAAATTACTGAACGGATTTTCATGTGGTTTTCACCAATAGAGAAAATATTTAAAAAAAAAAATCAAAATATCCTTTATTCAATTTAGGCCCTGAGAAGGCGCTTATGAAAGTCAAAGCTACCACCGGTTCGGAAAACAACCCAGTCATCGAGAAGAACCGGCAAGAAACTTGATCTCGTTAATCTATTCATGTTACATAATTTTACAAAATATAAATAGTTACAAAGTTTTAGCGGATGCACAGAGAGGAGTGTCATTTCCAGACATCACAATCATTCACATTTGAGGGGTATAGAATCAAATGCAGCTAGTTGCATGTTTTTTTAAATATGAACTGTGAATGCAAAAATAAACGTCTGTCAATTGTCTACAACCTTAACTTATACTTTTACATCAAAACCAGCAACACAAACAGTACAGTAATACAAAAATCAGTCTAAAAATCTCTATTGGGATCAAAGTCATCTTAAAACCGGCTGCAAACATCAAAGACAGCTTAAATCTCGGTTACGCTCTTAGCTGCATTTGATTCTATACCCCTCATTTAATTTAAGGTTTACCTATATAATTTGTCAAGGGTGGAACAACGTCAACGGGGCCCGCTAGTTATCATATCATAAATTACAATCCATTGACGAAATCCTTTAGTTTAGTTTCAAATTATTTCAGTCACCTTAATTACATTATCACATAAAAGTATCTACAGATAATAAATCCAATATAAAACACAAGATATCTGTTTCTTTCTCTAATATTTAAACCCGTGTGAAACCGTGGGCGTAGCTAGTATAATATAAAAGATTATATAGTGAACATGAATAATGCTTTTAAATATTAAAAACCAATCGCGAATCTTGTAAACCAAAAAGC
Source organism: Antheraea mylitta (assembly GCA_014332785.1). Lineage (NCBI taxonomy): Eukaryota > Metazoa > Arthropoda > Insecta > Lepidoptera > Saturniidae > Antheraea > Antheraea mylitta. Next base: position 684,393 of record JACEII010000018.1, on the reverse strand, counting down.
TATTATCGATTGCGTATATTATCATTTGTCTTAATTCATAAGCGTATTTCATAAAAATTATTTTTTAAATTAATCTCTATATACAAATAGACAGAGAAAAGCAGTTAAGTATATCTCGTAATATTTGTTTTTCAATCTATTTTCTTTATATATTGTTTTTAAATACTAACAAGCTTTAAAAAATAATTGGAAATAGATTTTTGTTCATTTATTTCACTATTCTTTATACTTCACGATCTAACAATATTTATGCAATACGGAGAATAAAGTTTATACCCGTCATTATGGTCAAATTTTAACTACAACAGTGGTCGGCAAAATACGGCTCTTTCACTACTTAATTGCGGCTCTTCTACAAAGTGTTTAGTGCAGACACGAAATATTATCTATTAACTTACCTTGGTAGCGACGAGTAAATATTTTTGAAATAGTAAAGTTTTTAGAAAGCAAGAATTGCATAGTTATTCTAAAAAACATTTTGAGCAAAGTCAAGTTCAATGGTGTACTTATAATCGTAATAATTTTCATGTCAAATGCTTATATTTGGCTCCTTTGGGTGAAGAGTTTGCCGACCACAAGTTATTGAACGAAATCGCTTATAGCTTATGACTCGTGGCAATTGACTGAACGCTCGGTGTTACAAAGATTGAAAACCGCTGTTTTAAATGTTAACTATTGAAAATTGACACAGTTCCATAATGTACGATGGAGTCAGTCCGTACACGTGATTCGAGTGCGCTATTGATGAGACAATGATTTTAATTGAGTTCCCGTCCGGCGGACCTTTTGTTCCGCGAATGAATATGCGCTCAGGTACAATATAATGAGTCACTTCATTATTTACGTTTCGATTATCCAAAAGCACGGTTTATCTGAACAATTTACTCTCTTTTGTTTTTTATTCAAGCTCGTTCCAATGTAAATGACAGAGTTTTATCTGAATGTAAATTATAGAAAATAGATAAAATGAGACATGATGATCTACAAGGCAAAATCAAAAATACTTTATTCAGTACAGGCTCTCAGAAGGCGCTTATGAGCGTCAAAGCTACCACTCGTTCGAAAAACAACCCAGTCATCGAGACGATCTGGCAAGAAATATGATTATGTTTATCTTTTTTACATATGGGACCTGGGCGAGGGAGCCTAGCTTGGTTCTTTAAAAAACATTTTTAAATTAAAATAAACTATTAGGTTTGCCTTATAAAATTAACATCTTTATATAATAAATATAAAATAAAAAAAGAAAAAAGTATATCTCTTCTGCAGTCATTCAGATTCGAACTGGGGTTACACGGATTTTCGAAGCAACCGATTTTCATCTCAGCTATTTTTGTTTAGACAGCGCCGGCTAAATTTACCTTTATATTCTAGCTATATTTTTTCATTGACTGAATACTTAGTTAAAAAAGTTTTCCGTGAATAAAATCTAGCTAGATCGATTCATCGTCCCCGAAACTAGCTATATACTAAGTTTCACGGAAATAGTTGACTCCGGTTTCAAGATCCTGAATATATACAAATATACAAGAATTGCTCGTTTATAGGTATGAGATAGATACATTTAAAATACACGTTACGATCATATGCACATAGAGAGGAGTCAATTCCAGACATCACAATCGTTCACATATTGATCCACTCTATAATAGCTTTTTGAAGTCATGCAGGAACCTGTCTGACCTGTCTGAATCCCAACTACCACACACATAGTCCAAAACTTTAATGAACCCATGTCTTCTTTAAATAGTTGATAGAGGTATCTACATGATACTAGTTTTTGCTCGGGTACAGCTTTCTTTATACTTTATAGGCTTTAGCGTTTGTCCTTAATCTCATCGGATGTTAAATGGACGTCGTAGTCTGAGATGGTAAACACGCCGAACTTAGAGGAGGTCTGGCTCACTGGTCCAGCTGCCGGAACACACCAACAGGTGTTTGGCGGTAGATTTTCAACTTAATGATGGTACCTAGCCAGGCGGACTTAGAAAAAAATCCATTTCATCACGATGTTTACCGAAAGCTACAACTCAGTTGCTAGGATTCGAACCTACGTCCATCGACGCTGTGTCCGTACACACTATTAACTATACCATAACCGCTTCAGCAGTATTGGTTTCTGGATGGATACCCTATGTATTTTTTTAAGACAGTTCTTTTTTTATTTTGCATATACGTTGACCTGTCAAAATTTTATGAAATCGCAACAAACTAATAAATGCATTTATAATATTTGTGAAGATTACAAAACTCAATAAATAGTTTTTTTTTTAAAGAAAAATAAGTAAAGGTAGATATATTAATTCCTAGCATATTACACACTATAAACTATACAAGAGCAGATAAAAATATAAATATGCTAAAGTGTTATGAAAAACACTTAGCTCTGATTTTCTGCTGAAAACCAATGCAATCACGGTGCATAAAAGATTAATATCAATAAAAACTATGAAATATTAATTAATATAGCGAAAATGTTATAGTCTATTAATGAAAGTTATCCTAACATCATACTATATTCTTTAAGAGCGGAATACTTACTATATAAAATATAAATTAGGAGGCAAGTCAATTGGAAACGAAGTATTTTAGATATTTCACGGGCTGATGTAAAAGTGGAAAAAATCATACTGGAGTAAAACCACGGTGCAAAACTAATAAGTTTATAAAAAAACTGCATGAAAATCTTCATATGAGAAATGATTTTTCAATTTGTGACTTGTATATAAAATGTTGTTATTATTTTCGATAAACCTAGGGAGGTAGATCGTAAAGTTTTATACCTCTACGAAGAATAGAGACGTCACTATAAAAAGTTCAAAATTAATTCCAGTGAACGCTAACAAGTAGAATTGTGTGAACGGGAAAAAAAGGTAATTTGATTAATCTTTGTCAGAGAATGCTACGTAAATCTTATGAAAAGAGTACAGTCGCTTACATAAATGTCTGGTGACTTTTCAAATTAAGTATTGTGTGTTCAACGTCGTTTAGTGACGGTTTGCTTTCGGTCAATCCACGTCCTTGGGTATTAATTACGTCATCGGTTTAAACTAATACGATTGTGGATTGGTTGAAGGTCATTGGTTGGGAGGCAGTGCGGTGTAAAAAGCAACATACCTAACAGTTAAGTTAGCAGGTTTGTTTATACGTAATAATACTTAATCATTTTATACTTGTTTAAGATTTTCTGGAAGATTTATGATGTTTTTATCTGATCTTTACCTATAGGTTTCAAAACTTTGCCTCCTTTCTTTGGATCACTACTACACGGTTCCGAATCTACTTTACCTTCTGTCACCACCTTTGACTATCCAACGCTATTTGACTTAGTTATACGCACTGCGATCTCCCGCACGTTTTCGGAAATCCGTAATATTAATGCTGTCAATAAATAAAAATACGAACACTTTTTTACAACATTGTACCAGATTCAAATTTATAAACAGTTAAGTCGCCGACTAGACTCGACCATTAGGGTAACCGCGTTTATTGTCGACAGTAAAACTAATTGATGCATCACAAATACTGGATTTGTGTGTCACTTTTATTGATCTCAACTCACTGAACTGGGTGTTACTGTTCGATGTGAAATACTTTACGGTGTCGAATTACGTTTAACATAAAACTTAATACTGACGAAATATGTTACATAACCTTATTGATATGTCAGCGATATATTCACTAGACACGTATTGTTTGAAATATGCTGTCTACGCCATCCTGTCTATCAGAACTATATCACTAAGACCAGAATTTCTGAGGTTTCTGTTATTACCGTTGCAATAACTATTAACAAAACATAAAGCCTATGTATTTCACTTACAAACGTCAAAGATAACCAGCAAGATAGTTTTGATCTTTATAATGGAAAATCCTATGTTAATATTATAAACCAGAAAATCTGTGATGATAAATGTTTTTTGCTTTTTAACACAAAAACTACATAAATTACATTTTTTAAATTTGTCAAATATAACAAGTGATATGAGTGGCAATAAAGTTTCAAAGTATCCTGCCCTATGAATCCAATCACTTCATGCGCTACACAAACATTTGATAATTCCCATTTAGAAACAAAAATAATTTTTTTTTTTCTTACTAGGTATTAATTAACGTGTTGCTGATAATATCTCATTAGAAGACATGAAAATAATATATCCAGAAAAGTGTTTATTGTGAAGATAGATTACGAGTAATAGAAGACCAAAAATGATAAAGATGCATCGTGAGAAGGATGATCGTAGGAAGTGAATGGAAGGGGAACATTCGTTATTTGTTTATCAATCATAATAAGATGCGATTATGACTTATATTGTACGTTTATAACGCTGCAGTTTTGGTTAAAATGGTTTTTAATTCACACCCAATTAGGCCTCCCACGGCAGCGGCTCAAGCCTAGGTTTGATCCCTCGGTAGAGAGCTCTTGAGTGCATTGCTTGCGCGATACGGTGATACACAAATATATATCACTGCTACAAAACTACACGATCACCCCCACACACGTGCACACCTACACGCTACACATTAAAGTGAAAGTGTTTACTTTTTTTCCCTTATCGAACTGAAAAACTCTTAATTTTTCCGATAATAAATATATGGAGGAGCTGTTGAGGCGTGTATGCTTGGTACACATATACGTTTCAACAACTTATACATATATGAATAGTTAGCCAGGTTAGCTAAGATAGGTCGCGATTTTGCATGCAACAGGCAACAGCTAAGCCGAAGTGTGCCGTGCACCCTTGAGCTGGTTGCCAATATAAAATCGGTTGAGTGCCTTAAGCGCTCGCCTTAGTAGTCCGGTGAAGCTGTTAAGGCCTTGCTAGGTCAATAGCGTAGTCAGTTCGAGAAAAAAAAATGGTGTTTAATTGTCCAACAAAAAAGATGCTTCTAGAGAAACCTATCTATTCAAGTAATCGCATTTTCTCATATCAATTTCCTTTCTCATATTCAGGTTGATTGTTTACTAGCAGTTAAACAGTACACAAAAATGGCGTAAAATCAAACGTAAATATATAAATGCTTTCAACAGAATTCTTCTTGTTTTTATTTTTTGAATTCCGACATAACAGAATTTAGCAAACAAACAATGAAATTTCCCGTCCTTATAATATGGTAACAAACAATCATAATTCAGTAAAGGTGACCTCCCCGGTACCCTCCTAAACTAATTAACTGAAAACGAAATACATTTTCTCCATTGCCAGAGAGGCGACAGACCCTTAGAAAACTTCCTTCTTTAGGGTACAACATAGATAATTATGAAACCCATATTTGTATTATGATTGATCTTCTTTTTCTTGCTCCAAGTCCAGGGTTTATATAATATGTTTCTTCATGCTGTAAAGTGAGATTGTCTCTAGACCGAAATATGAACGCCACCATTGGGAATTTTGCTTTCATACAAGTTATGTAAGTAAATGTCAAATAAGTTCATTCATTCATGCAAGCACACATACCACGAGTCGTATTTCGTCCCTTTGTAATTCTGAACAAGTGTTGGGGTTTCATAAAATATTATCTGCCTAAACAGGTGAAGTTAAGCCAACATTCTAGCTTTTCACTATTGAAAGCAGATAAATTTCCGTGAACCCTCGCTTCGAACTGGGAACACCAATTTTTTTTGTCACACCAACGTAGACTACCGTCGGGTCTCTTCTGGACCTCAGGGCATCCACCTGACCTCTTTGGGAACTAATGATCTACAACATAGATGAATTCGAAAAAGAGGCCAAAAAAACATGATTTAGCTGAGTACATCACAGTCTGAGTATATTACAGTCACAAATCGATATTAACAATTACAACTTTAATTTTTAAAAATATCGTAAACAATAATTATTTAAATATACGGAACGATGTAAGAATATTGCAGTCACGCGCCACATTCTAATTCGTCGCTTTATAAATTTCGCCGAGGGAAAAAAATACTGAAAATAGGTGTACGTTTAATGAGACTGTCATAAAAAGATACAAACCGTTTCTAATGAGGGTATGCTGTTAATAAAGTAATCAATTTTCTAACTGTGTAATAAGTAAAAAACAGCCTAACAATGTAATTTAATTAAGTGGACATAGTTATCTGCTGTTATGTGAAATTACCAAACAACTCTAGTGAAAAAAATGTATTAGTTTTTTTTTATACAGTACTAGCGGTTACGGCGGATGTTGTAATAAAAAAACCTGGACAAACAATATACCTAAACGTTCCTCAAGAATTACTCCATCTACCGAAGAAAATCCGTTCGGTAGTTTATTACCAACAGACAGACAGACATGGCAGAGAAGTTTATTTCATAACATATCATGATAAGTTAAAAAAAAACTAGTATTGCTCTAAAATTTTGGTACCTTGATAGTCCACAATGAAGGCGGAAAGTCTCGAACATAGATGAGACACAAAGGTTCATCGGCTTAGGATAAATTCAGAATAACTCGCAAGAGTGACCGTCGACCGAGTATTATGCGCATCGGACAATGAGTGCAACCGTCGCGTCGCATCGCCCCGGAATCTGACTTTCCCATCTACCAGCGGCTTTATTGTGTTACCGGTAGTACTGTCGGGCCATGAAATTTGAAAAATTACAAGCGACTGTAATCTTTAAATGGCCAAAATACAATTGCAAATTGTAATTAATTTTAGATACATATTTTTTCACTTTGTTATTGTATATTGAAGCGTAATGTTTGGGGTCTTAAATTACGCCAGTAAAGTGCGAGTAGGATGGTGCTAAAGATTACAAATTTTTGGCTGCTGCACTGGTCCACATAAATTAAACTTCAGAGCAACAAATAAAGTAATCAATCAACCCACGATAACAAATAGCAGATACTCTAGTCATACAATTAAATAAAAACCCTAAGGTTAATGAGGATTATAAGAAAGTATATTATTGGAACACATTTGTTAGCAACGGAAGAGCTTATTATTGGAGTACCGACTTTACCATAATATTTAGTAAATTATATTATTTTTATCATAGACTATTCATATTTTAATATAAGATCGAGCAGAGCTATCGCACTATGCAACTATCTGAGACAGAGGGCTAATTTTTTCTTGAACTGACTAACCACTATAATCCTGACAGGCTTTCACATTTTCATCGGGCTTTTACGGCGAGTGCTTAGGGCACTCAATCGAATAGCAACAAGCTCAAGGATGCCAGAGTGGCCGAACCTCGGCATGCGCTGTTGCCTTAGATACGCGAATTAAACTAAACCAACCATTTTAGCTAAGGTAAATATATATATGTACCTTAGTAAGACACATATGTATACCTTTATTAGTGTCATATAAAGGCATACATATATATAGAGCCTTTTTAAATCATTTCCAAAGTCAACCAAAAATAAGGAAAAGGGATCCCTTACAGTACCAGTGTACTTACAATTTGAGTGTGTTCGTATTCTGAATGCAGTGTGGTCTGTGCTAGCTGTGCTACTGAATGCGGTGTCTCTGTATAGCGCTAGCAGCATGTTCGAGAGTTCCCGTCTGAGGGATCAAACCTAGGCTTGATATGCTATTTCCGTGTTAATTGCACAGGCTAATGTGGTGAAGACGTAACATACTGATACAACTCCCACAGTTCGTCAGAGGAGGTAATTTGAAAGGTCTAATATCCTAGCCCCTCACATTGCAGTCAGGGCCTTTTACGAGAGACCAACACCTATCGGGAGAGCAGACGTAGTGCCTGTAAGGCAGTCTCTGTTCCCCGACTAAAACTTGTAAGAAGATGCCATGGAATTTTAGTCAGTGCGAATCGGACATAGCTGGCGAAACGGGTATCCTTTAGGGATCTCTCTATGTAAAAAGAAGCCTTGAGATACTGTCGAGAGAGGCTGCAGTGGGGTTTTACTCTCAACGCCACTAAACGATTTATTTGTTTAAATAGTGTTTATTTATTTAAATAATATTTAACGCTCGAATAGATTTTCGTGGGCCGACACTAGTCTATAGTGAATGTCTGAGAACTCCTCTTATTCAGATCTGAATAATAGATTTTTCGAGAGTCCAGGAAATTAGTTGGCCGAGTGTAGTTTCGTGAGGGTTTTAAAAATCAAAGTTTTTATTTCTCGTCCATGCTTTTGTATGTAGGATAAGGTATACCATACCGACTTCAACTTCTGGAGTAACAAGTTGTGATGCATTTTCTAAATACCTACTGTTGAGATGCTCTATGTTCTATGTTGACAATGTTGTGGAGCTGATCTTTCCCTCGTCCGTAAGAAGTGTATTTAAAGAGTAACACATTATTGCAATCAATAAAGTAATCAATCAATCGACGATAATAAAAGAGGGATACTCTATTTATTGATACGATTTAATAATAAATTAAATCTTTTTATTTTCCATATAGTACAGGACTATTAAATATTGTTTACCTTCTATAAATACCTAATTAGAATGTTATGTTTGTTTGTGTGTCAGATGAGCGTGTTGCTGTCAAATCGATCATGTCTACTATCGACAGTATACGTAGTTACATTGACATAAATATTCATAGCTACTAGAATAGAAAATCAAAACAAAAGCTACGCAATATATCCCAACAGCATATTATATTCCCATTTATTTTTAAAATTTGTTCGACGTCGAGTTTAGGCAGTATAGGATCTGTCCTTCAATTGCGTATCTCAGAAAAGCAAAATGTTGGCAAAATTCGTTACAGGATCCAAATAAGTAGATTCATATAATGTACAAATTAAATTCAAGTAACAACCAAACAAAGAGAAAACATTTCTACTTCTTATAATTTAATAACAAAGTCTTTCCAAAATTAATTAGTCTATATAAAACAGTATACATTTCATTTCATATTATAAAGCTGATAAAAATTATATGAACTAATTTTGAAGTGAAAATTTCTTTAGTCTCGTTGTGCGGTATTTTTGCCAGGAGATAGATTTGTAATTCTGCGTCATGACATACTGCGTTAGCATAGTAAACCGTATTGCGCTTGCACGGCTTGCGTTAGCGTAGCGACGCGTAATATAAGGCCTTTGTATATGTAACATTGATATTCTCATCATACGTTTCATTGATTAATAGACTTCATAAAAATGTATTTCATTATTGCTCCGAGTGACAATATGATAACCACACTGATGTTAATAATTTCAGTAAACAAATTAAGAAATTTAAATATTGCCATTGACACTATAATTACTATGAAAATTCAAAAGTGAACACATTTATTTAATTGTTTTGAGTTTCACTTCTGTCTTCATGTCCTCGACTTTTTACCAAATATCAATATGCTATGTTTATATGCTCATGGGAGCCTAATATTGACAATTATTTATACTTAAGTTGTCTTATATCACTTGATATAATTAGGTGTTAATTTAATAATGTTAAAATAATATACAATTCCATAAACTATATAATCTCTTGTTAATTTTGATAATATAGTTTCTAAAAGAAAAGCATCCAGAACTTTAGTGGACCATCAAACGGTCACTCTAGTACGCAGAAGTACATTAATATCATTGTTCATACAACTAACATGACGTCTGTGTTGTAACGATGCACAACATTGTTTGAAATATGATTAATTATAAAGCTTGTTGTTTAAATCAGAATAGACATAAGATAGATGGTGACTTTGTTCGTGAGGAGAATAGATAAAAAAAAAAACAATGAAATAAACGTGTTCTCTTTTGAATTTTCATATTACCTAATTATAATATGAATGACAATATTTAAATATTAGAATTTGTTTATTGAAATTATTATCATTAGTGTGATTTTCACATGTATTGGTATTCCTAGCAATATTTATATACATTTTTATAAAGTCTATGCATCAATCGATTAAAAAATGTTTTAATTTCTATACTGATACCACGAATATTCTTTTTTAACAGGCTATCTTATACTCAAAAGCTAAGTTCAGAGAAGAACAACGAACAGGGTTGTGGAAAAACAAAGGGACAATTAACCAAAACGAATCGCAGCTTTTCAGTGCTCGACCGCAATCGCTGACGTTTCAAAAGATGCCGGCGCTAATATTTGGAAATCTTTATTTGTCATCTTGAATAATAATTAATGACAGCTTTATTTATGCAAGGATCGCTATTCAGATTCACATCATATTATTTAGACCAGAGAGTTCTGGATCGTTGAATCTTTTATACTTAGGCTAAGGCCTAAGAGTGTTAGATCATAGTCTTATCTGGTATTAATGAAAGATACTAGACCCAAACGAGCACTGACTTTCAAGTGCATTAGTAGAACTAACTTACAGTTGCTTGATGACAGATTTTTAGCATCAGGGTGGGAGCTATCTAGTGTATATTTGGAAAAACTACCGTGGTATTGTTTCATTGGAATGTTTTCCTTCATTCATAAATTCGGCTTAGTCAAGAGCTTATTAAAGCATTATAAGTGTAGATAAATCTTGTTATCAAAAACAATCGTCAGTTATATTGTTTTTAGGTATTCTGCTGTTTCGTATTGTGTTGCAATTTTTATTTTACACTAAACGATTAACTTCAGTCACAACTTTTTTTTTATTGAAGCACGTCAACGTGACTGCACTGTGCCTGATGGTAAGCATAGTACAATCCAAAAACCGAGAGACAGATTATCCATCGTCGGTCGCCGCTGTCATGCCGCCCATAATGACGAAAGTCACCCGGTACTGGATATGCACAGGCTGATCCTGAAACGCGACGCGCAAATATGAGTCACTATGACGGGCTTTTTTCCCATGTACATGGTGGTTGCGACCCAGTCAGGCTGTAAAACCCTACCACCCCGCTATCGCCATTGCCTCGTTCGTTAATCAGCAGGGTGCACAACGTGCAAGTGAGGTTGGCTTGGGTGTCTCAAGTCTTAAGATGTTACTCGACACCCCTTACACCCCATAGATGACCCCTTAGACCCCACTGATGGAAAGTGTCGACGACCCTAGGATGTAACGCGTTCGCCCCAACAATACTTATTCACTATTCCTTTGAAAACCGTTATCTTATATAGTCTAGGAAGAACAAATCGTTCCCTTCTTTTACGGTTCTCATAAATAGTGATGATATAAAACGTTTCATGCGGATAAATTGTACATCAACTGTAAATGAATGGGAGCTGGATGACACCTGTGATAAGATGAAATGGACCCTACACCGATATTCTAGTGGTTGCAGCTTGGCTGCTATCACCGATAAGCCTTCCAGCATTGTGATCCACGGAGTATATCACGGTCAACTGGTGATTAGCAGACACGTTCCAAAGATAGTAGTAATACTTTTTACATAACCGTCTCGGCAACTGTAACTAATACAAAATTAAGCTAAATAATCTGCAACTTATACAGTTGGAGAAGCTGTTCCGGCGTAAAGTACTCCTACATCCTGAAATGGGTCGCCCATCTTTTCAGCTATTTTAGCCTTAGTCTCAAACAATAGCCCAAAATTAAGCTTGGCGTTTAAATTTATCCCAGGGACCTCGAGGTCTTTATGATTAACTGGTATGGGTACGTACACCTTGGAGAGTAGATTTTTAATAGACTACAATTTATGGTAAAAAGGTACGCCTGTATTCTTTTTAACTTACTATTGTATTGTATTGGTTAAGAAATGAGCTGCTGAGCTGCAGTAATTTGGTATCACAAGTTTTATGGATAACGATCATTTTTATAACAGTCGTACGAGTCTTGGTGAGATTAACACCTGCTAACCGTTTAATGTAAGGCTCGCATGAAGAGAAAAATCTTATTACCAAAACTGCTATAAAAGAAAATTCCTATACCGCAACGTAATCCCCTCAGTAAGGAGCGACGTCTGCACCTTGCATTTTATTATAACTGCCCGGCCCCTAACGTCTGGGGTGTGGCGAGTGCTTGGTAATTGCATGGGATAACTTAGATTGGCTGTTTAATTTCTTGGATTTGTTCTTGTCGTGTTATTTATGGGAACATGAGGAGGGAGTGAAATAATAATTATTGTATGTTACGAGTAATTTACTGCGCTTATTTTATACAGATTTAGTATTTTCCGCGACATTTTCTATATGTTTTCCGTTATATTAAAATTAAATATTTTTAAACACTTTTATACACGTGTGCTATATTTAATTGATTTTGGTTCAGATGTTTATTCTTATAAAGTGAAAAATATTGAAAATAAACTTCTAATTAAGTCTCTAATGTAAACTTACACGTGAAAATCACACAATAGACGAATTTCTTAGATGAAATTAATGGAATTTCAACTTGTTGGGTATCATTCGGTAATGGAATTCGGCAGCAATTATCAATCCAAACAGCTCTTCGGAATATTCTAAGATAATTTTGTAAAAGATGCAAAGTGATGTCCCTGCGATGCGCCAAAGGATCAAGCCTTAAGGAAATCACCTAAATGCCAACGATTCAAACCGCTATACATAGGATTCGGTTAAAAGGAAGTAGAGTTCGGTTAAAAGGAGTATTGAGGTACTCCGGCCCAAAGATGAGATGATGCGAATGTTATGATAATAAATGGTGTAGATTTAAAACCCGACAGCGATACACAAGAGACAACATATTTTGTGTAAATTACCCCCTTTCACCTCGCAAACAGCATTATATAATGTTCTCCCTATAAACACATAATAAAGATTACGTGAAAATTTATAAGACTTACCGTGGAACGGTCGCTCTCAGTCGAAAGCTCGCGAAGTGTACACAGTTTGATGTGAGGACATAAATCGCAACCGAGAAAGAGAGCCTTGTAGACGTCAACTTGAAATAAAATTGTTTGCGTTTAAAGTAAGGGTTAGGATTTATTATCACGTTGAGTTGCTTTAGAAGGATCATCTCATAATCTACTGGTTTGTTTACTTAAAGTTCACCGGTGTAAGGTTTATATTATAGAGAAGCGGTTTATGCTTTATTCTCTTACTTTAAGTATCTTTAGTTTTTTAAGCGGTTATGGCTTAGTTGATGGTGTGTTTGGATACCTCGTCGATGGACGTAGTTTCCGATCCTATGGTGCCTTCGTTGAAGAAAAACAACAAAGTTAACCACAGCATGGGTGCATTTTTTAAGTCAGTATGGGAAGCCACCACTCTCGAGTTGACAATTTGTCGCCAAACACTGTTGGTCTACTCCGACAGCTGCATTTGATAGTCAGCTTACTCTAGATTTAGCGTGCTCATCATCTTAGTCAAAATCATTATATAACATAAAATGAAATTGTGTTCAGACGCTAAAGCTTATACGGTGTTATTACAAACAAGTTAAATACGTATTAAATACTTGCTTTAAAAATGTACTAAATGCACCGCGCTCGCCCGAGGCAAGTTCGTGTTATCCTTTTTTCGCAAGTCTAACCTAACCAGAACGAGATAGTAGAGCAAGATGGCGAACATTAAGCAAGCGCGGTGCATTTAAAACGTAACCTTTTTAAAGCAAGTATTTAATACGTATCTAACTTTTTTGTAATAACACCGATACAGTATAAAATAATTACGTCATCTAATTTATTCATTGTAAATATGTGATATTAGTTTGAAATAATCACATATTAAGTTTAATGTGGTTTTTTTCTTTGAAAAGTTATTGTTAAAGTTCACTTTAATATATATACATGTATACTTGACTACGTTGAATACGTATTTTTGAATTGCAGGAAACTTTTGTGGTGGTTACAGAAAAGAAAGTAGAGCTCTCTAATTTGTACCTCATTTATTTATTTAAGATTAAAGAAACAAACTGAACTAATATATATATATATATATATATATATACACGTTAATAGGAGCGAATAAAATAAAGAGTAATCAAATAATATTAAAGCTATAAAATAAAATGAAAACTGAATAAATGAACTTTAAATGGTATAATATTACAGTAACAAACCAAAGTTCTTAATTTTATAATTCTTAGTTAATAGTTTCAAGATTAACATTGTTATAGTATTTTCTGTAAGTATCAAGCACCATATTGAAATAAGTTTTGAAGTTTATTACAAAATGAAATAGGCAGACTGGGTAATTACTTAAGTATTTATTACCTTGGTTTATATTTAGTATTTATGTTTTAATTCTGTAAGTAATAAAAACCATACGAGCTTTTGGTTAAAGCAATAGCGTCAATATCAATCGGTCATCCTTAAGGCCACGGAGAACAAATATTCTATTTAGAAAAATATAGTATTTTATTTAGTACTACATCTACCCGCGACTTCGTTCGCGTGGGATAGATACTTGGGGCTAACGCTAACACGCAGCGAAACTCTCAAAAAAAAAAAAACCCGATTTTTAAACATTCTTAATTGGTGCTCCACTCTTGTTGGACTTATCGTGGTGATATATAGCCTATAACCATCCTCGAAAAATAAGCTATATAACATTAAAGGAATTTTTCAAATCGGACCAGTAGCTCCTGAGGTCACCCCTTAAAACGTTACAACGTCACAAGCTTTACCTCTTTATAATAGTAGTATAGTATGGTTATACTCAACTGGCAAAAGTCTATTTTATCAATCGAATATTAAAAAATTAGAACTAACATTATGTTTAAATAGCAATATTAAACGCAACCGAAAAAACATGAATGTAATTGGCGATAGATTTTAGTACTTGACGCTATTTTACTTTTTTATTTTATTCAAAGCCTTTTTATGGATATACTCTTAATGTGTCTATCTTTAGACCCCTAATTAACCTGTATCTACTTACAACTGAAAGAAGCAACAAGATAATTATATTGCAAAATTACTATGATAATATCTTTAACTGAAAGTTTTATTATGGATTTCAAATCTAGGCACTTCATGTTTGAGTATTCATTTACCAAGCTATAATAGTTTTAAATAAGTCCATAAATATCTAGTTTCAACGATAACTAAACTTGAAAAATATTGCTAAAAGTTAGTTCCAAGCGGTAACCGAAAAATGAAATCCTAAGTAACATTTAGTATGACCAATAAACACACACGTATGTACATAATCTCACTCCCTTACCAGTAATTGGTGGGGATCGAACGGTTGCAAAAAGTAAATTTCGAATAGCAGCTGGAATTTTCTAGATACCATCAGTCGTGATGTACGGTCAGCAAAATATTACATACATATTCTTTCTACCAATAAATTACTCTCAAACCTTACCAATTAGGACCTGTATTTTATCAAGAATGAAATTACTTGGTTCAGTGAAAAGTATTACGTAAACATAGTAAGTATTTTGCAATACAATGGGTACAGAATATTGGGTTATCCGTTATTTTTAACGTTTTTTGTAATATTTTTGCTAAAAAGTTTTGACCTTATACAAATTGAATTTGTGACGCTCATATCAAAATTTCTCCATTCCAACGTATCATAGTAGACGAAAATTTAATAATATTTGGTAGGTTATTCAATAAAACTAAAACAAGTACGAAAAAATTAAAATCACTGTTTAAAATCAACATACTGTTCGCGATAAACTCAAAAACTGCTAAACGGGTTTTCATGCGGTTTCCACAAGTAAATAAAATGATTCATGAGGATTGTTTAGATTTACGATTTGTAAAAAAAGTTTTATTATTAGGACGGGATATCATCTACCGAGTCCGCTAATATAAGATAAAATTAAAATCCCATGTTAAATGAATGGGAAAGAATCATAATTTAGGCACGCCATCGGTATGAGAACTTTTTTTTATTAAATATTTTAAGGCTATATAACCTAACGACTTGAACGATATCCAAGTTGAAAACAGACAACTTGGTAAATAAAGGACACCCTACAGGATATATACAAATAATCAGCAACAATCTAAGCGATAGTGTTCATAATTTCGCTTCAAATTTGCTAAGTTATTGTATATAAACAAGATTATTCTAATGGTAACTGTTTGAGCCTTGCAGTACTTTTATATAGTTGCATCCGGTTGTGTGTTAGCTTTGAATTCCGATAACCGTGCCTTTCAGTGCCAAAATGCAATAAATTTACTGATTTCTTTAAATGCTTTTTGATGGATTCCGAAACTTATGTGTTACTTCTGTTATTAAATTGCACTGCACATAGGATTATATATCGGATTTTATTAACAATTTGTAGATCTTGTATGAAAATGGCAAGATTATTTTGCTTACGCTACCACGCGGCATGTTTCCATTTAAGACATCATTAGTATGTCGCTAACGCCGAGTTAATTGCATATGTCGATCGATGCGAGCGAAGTGCAAAAACATTAGCCAATATAATGCATTGCCTGCTGATACATATTTTGCTGAAAATATTTCGAAGACGTGATTAATGTATTAAATTGTTTTTATATTTAACATTATTTTTGAGATCTTCATTTGGAAGTTTATAAGTTAGTGTTTGTTAAACTTAACTAATGTTGGTGACAATGTAACTAAGGATGATAGATAATTGACGTATAGGTAGAAAACTAAATGAGCTTCATATACCGAATGTCGCAACAATTGAACCATTTCTCGTATTATGTGAGCATGATATCATAAAGTTATCAAAACTCTAGTAATTGCAGTGTAACACCACATTCGCTTCAGTCGATCATCCAATCACTTGATCTCCCGTTAAAACGACTCGGCCGTGACTCTCTCGCCAGTAAAGATCGGTAATGTTCGTAAATACGGTAAATTATCGCAAGGTTACCGTTACTTTGTGAACTTTGATACTAAGAGATTAAGGTCGAAGTAAATCGTTCATTGAATGGGCTTAATGGTGCAATAGCTTCCTTAACACATGGTTCAGATGATGGCGTACTCATTATCTGCAACTCTAATGTTTACATAATATGTTTGTGTATTCTTATATGCCTATTGGTAACTATCTCATATAATAAATGCTACCCGTATAATTATAAAAAAAAAAACTAATAATAAACTGTGTCCCTTTGTGTTTTCGACAAAAAAAAATATTGCAAGCACAACTGTTCAAACAATAACATTATAAAAAATAAAAAATGAGTCATTTGTTGCTCAAAATTAGGAGGGAGTAAAAGATGTAAACCTATACTAATATTTTAAGCTGAAGGGTTTGTTTGCTGAGACATACTAATCTCTAAAAATACTGGTGCAATTTGAACAGTTCTTTCATTATTAGGTAGCTCGTTTATCGAGAAAGGCTATATATTACACTAACACTAGTAGGAGCGGAATGTTTCAAAATCAGGGTTAATGTACATATTTTTAAAAATATTCCTACCTTCTAAGTAAAAGAAGTCGCGAGTTAAAGTTAGCATTATCTCAAAGTAACTCTTCTACGCGAATGAAGTCGCGGGCAGAAGCTAGTGGCAATATGAATTGTGATTCGAAAATTGTTGTGCACTTATTATTGGTACAAGCGCAATTATGAAATTCAAAAACAGTCTAAACTGTATACAGCGACACATTCGGATACTAAAGGACGTCGCATTTTATCGCGTTATCGAGAGATGTCGTTAAATGGAGAAAAAAAATCAATAATAATTGAAAGTGAACCAAACAAAGTATAGTAATATCGATGTCTTAGGCAGTTTGTCGTTAAATCAAATTGTGTTAAATGGGTTTTTTTACACTGTATATAATTTGATATCTAACTATAAGCTAGCGGTTGACCAAAGTTTTAGAATTTGTTCTAAAGCAGATAAGTTAAATTTTCAGAGCATATTTACTCTTTAGTACGTTTGCCGGAACAAACATGTAAGTGCTTGAGGACAGTTTAAATTTATGTTGTTTTTGAATTCCGCCATGAGTGCAGTCATTTTAAAAATAATTTGGAAGAAGATTTAAAATAAAGTATTAACTACCTTGCTTTTTGCAATGATGATGTATTTACCTTGAACCGACGATATACGAATACCGAGTATAATATGAGTCAAGGTTAATTAAAATCAAGTTGATTTTTTTAAATCTTTTAGACCTGTCTGTTTGCTTGATGGATGATCTCACTGGACAGTTCCTCGTTAATGGATTCTGGCGGGATCAGTGATTCATAGTCGTGTATTATAAATTTTAATCAAGGTTTCAATTTATATCCATCATGACGAAATTCCATACTCTACAGATATAATTCACAGAACTTTGTTTCCCAGATTGGCATTATGAATAGAGGTTTAGTTAGCGGAAATTTCGAATCGAAGATTATGAGTTTTATTACCAGGTAAAGATACTTCGTTATTACCACGTGAACTATTAATATTTTCAATATGATTTCAGTTACGACCGATTGGTTTTATATCAAATATTGCATACCATTTTATTGGTAGAATGTTAGAAGAAACCCGACTAGGCCCTGTCGGCAGCGACTCTGTCTGGGTCTAGGTCCGTGCCCCGGCGTGGGGCCCTTGAGTACGCTGCTTGCGCGATACATTAACACAAAATCTTCCAATACTGCAACAACATTACACATATCATCTCCATACACGTGATTACGTTGTACTGGTTCTGTCAACTCTCGTAGTATGTGAAATATATTGGTACCTTTCTCAGTTTCCAGTTCTTACAACGCCTAAGTCCTAATGAACCATTAATAAGTCATTACAAGAACTTCGAGGCCATAAATTTTAACGACATCTCACGATATTCATTACCTAATCATGCCAATCAATCAAGCCGCCGGCGATGATTGATGACCGGGCATCGAACTTGGGACACTGTTAAGTCGCCCGGAAAAATCGATTACCGTACAAGGGTTTATGATAGTGTGCTTTATTCGAAGGCCGATGAGGATCTAGGATGTAAAATTTATAATTTGTGAATTTGTTTAACGGGAAGAGATGAAATGTTAGGCGTAGCAAGTTTTAATCTTTACTCATGTTATTAAGTTGAAGAGCTTGTTTGCTTGAACGCGCTAATCTCAGGAACTACTTATCCGATTTGAAAAATTCTTTCATTGTCAGATGGCTCATTAATCGAAAAAGAATATATCACGCTAAGACAAACAGGACCGAAGACCCAATGAAGAACGTTTCAAAATAGTTTTTTTTTGCTTTTAAGAGATTCTGCTGCGTCCGCTGCGTAAACGGTAACTATTCCACGAGGATAAAGTCGCTCGCAGAAGCTAGTTATATATAACGTGAGGTGTTTTTAATTTTCCTCACAAATAGTAAATCGATTTACCATCTGAGATATATATATATAATATTTCTAAGAGACACCATAGCAATAAATTCACGACTAGAAAAGCCGAAAAACATTCAATTCTGTATATTCCTGTGACAATGTAAATATATTTATTACATTTAAATTCCATTATTACTGCCATGGGCAAGTAGGTAATGATGATATGACAATAAATCTTGCGATCATTTCAATATTCTAACTAGATGGTGGCTCTCTGGTCAGAATTTCCAGGAAGTCTTTTTGGTAAGTCAGAATCAATGCTCTGTGGTATTTATTACTTCCATTCACTTTAAACTATAATGCACAAAGTACCACCAATATAGCAAAGTATATAGCCTAATAACACAAGGTTATGATTAAAATATAAAATCCACTAGATGCCATTCCAAGATCCCACCAGAAACTCTACATTACTTTTGTTAAATATCTATTGTAACTCTATTTTTTTTTTAACTTTAGTTTTGGCAATCAATCTTTCACATGATTGCTGCCATTGTCACGTAGTCAATCATATTACAAGCGTCGTACGACTATTTCAATATTATGCGTCGTATGAATCCATATTCTAACAAGATGGTGGATCCCTTGTTAGAACCTTCCAGGGAGTTTTGGAGGCATCTCAGAATTTCATGCTCCGTGGTATTATTTTACATTCACTTCACTTATGCACAATAAACTAACTATATTTCGTAAAACACCACCAAATTTACAAAATATAGAGTCAAATAACACAAGATTATGAATAAAATATAAAATCTATCACATGACAGATTAAAATCCCGCCAAAAACTGAACTATTATAATTACGCGCCAAATATAAACATTTCAGATTCGAAAGCTTCCAAATTCAAATTTCGTATTAGGAATGGCCGCAGCCGGACAACAACGCGGCCTGTTTACATAGTGCTGCTGTCAATCGGATCTGGTATATCGATAATGCATTTGAATGAGCTGCCGGTCTATCGATACGGTAGCATTTCTATTCGTTACATCTATCGAATGGAACGTGAGTCACGATGTTTTGTTGTTTAAGGGACAGGTTATTTTTTAATATATACTGCTTTGTAACAGACTTGTTTGCCTTTTTTTTTAACATGGGGAAATCCCTAACAAAAACCCATCCCGTGGGGCAGTTGAGGATGGGTTATGTCCGATTTGCACGGACTAAAACCTCATGGTGCCTTCATACACATTATTAGCGAAGGAGCAGGGACTGTCGACTGGCATTGCGTCTGCTCCCCCGACAGGTGTGGGCCCTCGAAGAGGCTCTAACTGCGGTCGGAGGGATGAAAGATGGCAGACCCCTCAAAGGGTGGGTGTTAGACTTGTTGCCCTGCAATTGATAATGTCACATACTGGATTAATCTTCATTTAATTTTGTTTTTTAATATTATTTTGGTTTTCATGTAAAACTTTCAATTATTTTATGAATACTAGAAATCTCTCACGCCTTCGTACGCGTTTTCTATTCAGTAGTTATATACGATATTTTATTTCATATATATAATGGAAAAAATAATTCAAAATTAAAACACTGCGCTATCTATGACATATCTATAACAATTGGTCCTACAGTTTTTTTTTGTCAAGAAACTAATAGTGAAACTTACAATTAATAATAAAAATCAATATTGACAATAGTTTAATTTATAATTATAAAATATTCAGGTCATTAATCGAAACATAAATTATCTATCAACTTGGACCAATTTACACATAAATGCAAACTTTCAGGAATACTGGTATAGTAGTTTCGAAGTTCATCGTGGACGAACATCATAACACTGGATTTTTTATATATATGAAGGTCATGGATTGATATACAGAAAAAATACGGGTTTTTATATAAATGTCCATTCCCTTTTTACCACTTTAGAATATGACTTTATAAAATGTCTTGCCTTAGCGCTCACCTACGGTGTAATGGGAATTCGCATGCAAACTTACACGGCCCTAAACCCAGTCGCTTGGGTTGTGCGTTGATATATCTGTCAGGCAGTTGCATTTATATATACACCGATTTTATGAATTTTTGATAGTTTCACTTCTATCGCGTGTGAACTGCACACACGTAATTAAAATGTTTTGTTGTAAATATATTACAGTTTACATTTAAGAATGAATATATAATCTTACATTCGAAATGTAAATAACGGAATATGATAAAGAAATAGTATAAAACAACAATAAATACCCATAGTTTTTTAAGAAATTTTCACAACCGTCACGGTCGGGTTAGTGACCCATTGAATCGTATAGATATCAACCATGGTTTATACCTGGTATATTACTGTATGAAAAGAGTACTTAATTTTTAGAGGGATGTTGGAATGTCATGTAGTGGCTTTTATATTTTATTCATAATCTGGTGTCATATGACTTATATTATGTAATATTGGCGGTGTTTTACGTAATATAATTTAGTTATTGTGCACAAGTGAAGTGGATGGGAAATAATTCCACAAAAACTCCCTGGAAAGTTCTAACACGACGGCCACCATTTTGTTATTTCATTGAAATGATCGCATGAAACTAGTAATGTCAGCCTATTCAACACTGGCAGTAATATATACGAGAGGATTAGATGTAAAAAAAAGTTTTTCTACATTCGCTTTTTTTCTCTTTCTTACCTCAATTTGAAATTTGAATAGAGAAATAACACACTATTTAAATAACTAATTTAAAAAAAAGAAATTCATACTGCAAATTGGATTTGATATGAGATAAACATTGTGATTTAAACGTAAGGACGGTGTTTTAATGATTCATACATTAGTATCTGTAGTCGTCAAACGGTTGGAGATCCCATTAGGATAATGGTCGGCTGTTGCCGGCTAATAGCTGTGTGTTCAGGGCTCTTTCATTCGCTCATTCACATTCCGTTCATTCACTCGGTCGCCGCGGCCGTTTTGGATCTGTGAATCCGCGAAATTGGATTGGAATTGATTTTAAAATAATAATTATATATTTTCTTATGAGAGTTTTTATTTGAAATTTTTATTTAAAACGTTATAATTGGAATTCAGAACAATCAAATAACTGTTTTCCTTTGAATTTTTAAATTAATTATAGCCTGAACTATGTTAAATTTCATAATTTGTATATCACTGAAATTATTAATATTACGTTGGTTTTCACGTCTCTGGGCACTCGGAACAATAATTATATACATTATTATACAGTTCATTAGGTAATCAAATATTTGATAAGTTGCATAATTACAATACAAAAAAATAAATATTACATGTAGACAGGCCGCTATAGACAGGCTAGTCCGACGCAAGCCACGCAAGCGCTATACGGTCAGTCGCGTTTACTAGCATGTCATCACGCAAAATTGCAAGTTTATCTCCTGCCAAATAATACTCTTCGACTTGCCTAAAGAAGTTTTCACTTCAATAACAGATGGACTGAGAACTATTTACAAATTGTAACTACAAAACTTTGTTGCCCTAGCTAATATAACATTAATTGAAAATAAAAGCTTTGAAGGCAAAGTGAGCAACTCTTCCAAAACTAAAATTTCTATTAAAATCCTGCGTTCAACAACTCGGTCCTATATTAACGTCAGCTATCAAATTAGATCCGTAAACGCCACAATAATACCGCAGTATGAATTTACAAAATGGCTTGATGAACGTAAACAAAATTGACTTTTAAATGCTTAAGAATAAAGTCGACATTTATATAAACGTATTAGTGAATGGATCGTGAATTAACTCGCTCGCCTTTTCAGAACCGAAACAGAATTCCCGGGCACATTCGAATTTAGAAATAGTTGAAACATAGCCGAAGCTAAAATTCCCGGCAGTGTGTTTTTCTTGTTTTCTTGTACAGTTAGCATATTGGCCACTCATCTGACGCTCTTAGGTTTGGTTTTTTTCCGTCTCGTACAGTAGTATTCTGTTTATACTTTGGAAGTTAAGCCAATATCTGTCATTTGAATTAGCGTAAAGTTTTTGAATATGTTGTTTCATCTATTATTAGTATGTACGTTGGAGTATCCCTTTTACCAAGTTATATTTTTTGACTTCGGTATCGATTACATTATTAGTTAATTTAAGCTATTAACTAGCCTAAAAATATTCAAGAAAAAAATCCGATGTCGTTTAACTGTGTTCTAAATGACGATACTTTTCCCATTCATTTGACATGTTTTTATTTTTCAGAAATGAATTGTAATTTTGCTTGTGTATTTGATTAACTTACCAAATCATATTAATGCTCTATCTACTATGATCTCTTGGGATGGAAAATTTTTGATATGAGCGTCAAAAATGTAATTTTTAAATTCGAACGATACTCAAGTAAAAAGTCCAACGTAGTAAATAACGGACACCATAATTGTATGTGTTTTTATGTTTTATGGGAATCTTAAGGTAATTAAGCTTAACACATCGTGGCATCTTGTATCATGGTTAGAATCTAACTACCCTTCCTTATAGTTTACGTTGTTTCTTGAATTCTAGTTAATAAATTGCGTAGAAATGAGAATTAATTAAATGCTTTGAGTTTTGAGCTCTACGCAGGGGGAACGGACTTAGGCTTGAGCCGCTGCCGATGGGGGGCTAGTCTGGTGTGCGGTACCGAAATTTACCCCCAGAGGTTTTTTATAAAAAAATCACTATCACTTAGATAATCTCTTCCGAAAGGTTTATATGTATAATACATGCTTAATTACAGTCATAGAAATGAGAGAAAATTCCATGTATTTTAATCAACTTGTCGAAAATATTTATCAATCACTGACATTGCTAGCACTATCTATAATCTTGTAAAGTTATCTAAGTATTGTAAATATTTACATCTTAAAAAGGCCTACAAATAATTCTGTGTTAGTGTTTATCATTCTTCTCTAATAAAATGCCTTAGTTAATATTTGATTGATTATCTTTTATAACATATAGTTTTAGGTGATACCTTAAAAGATATAATAAAATTAAATTACGCGTACTAACAAAAAAGTTCTTTGAGTGTTAAAACTTACGAAACCCTTTGATATTGATGAACTGAATATGTCAACATGCAAAAAAATGAACCGCATATCAGGTACCTGAACTCTTATTAAGTCACATGAACAAAACCGGTGCAAATAATTGTAGCTCAATTTATATCAGAATTAATTTAAATATATATCAATTATTTTTAAATAATTAATAGAAAACTACAAATAATAACTTTGATAATAACGTGTGATCTTAATCGTCTAAAAAGGCCCGCTCTCTCTCTTTTTTTTTTTTTTTTTTTCTCGAACTGACTACGCTATTGACCTAGCAAGGTCTTTACAGCTTCACCGGACTACTCTTCTCTCTCGGTCATAAATCTTGGGAAAACAAAACGAAAGCAGTCTATAAATCGGACCGCAGCGTAATATACGTCTATTAGGGTAGCTGCTTGAAGCGCTGTAAATCTTTGATCACCCTAAAAACACACTGTTTTACAGCTATCCGCCGAACCCGACGTAAATGTCGCGGTCGGTTGTAAAACGTTTCTTTGAAGAAGAGGCTAAATATCATCATATTAGTTGATAGCTTTTTAATATTAAATATAAGCATAATGTTTTATGATAATTTTATCAATACACGTATATAGATTATATTATACGTTGAAATATTAATAAGAAACACGATTAATACCGAACTGGTTAGTTGGATAACTAGTTGTCTCAATTTGAAATCTTATCAGAAATCCTAACTATTATTATATATGAAAGTGAATCTGTTTGTTTGTCCCGTTTTAACGCCTTAACACTCAAACGATCATCATGATATTCTGCATAAGTACAGGAAAAGATAAAAGTGCTTTTTAGTAAGATACTTTTCACCCATAAAAAAGTATTGCCCTTGAGAGATACGTCAAACCTACATTAATGGAAGCAAAATTGCGGGCAAAAGTTAGTTTTTACGTAATAATTCTGACATACTACTTTAACTATCTTATAAGTCCGTTCATGTTGTATTATTTTGGAGTAACACTTAAAATGTAAGTGTATAAATATAAATTACTTTTAAAATATTTTTTTCTAATACTTAACTGTAACTTTACAGCCTATAAGCTTAAAGTCGTAGCAAGTATGTATGTATAAACAGTGTTTAAATATTGTTCTTTAGAGATCATATACATAAAAAAATTCAAATAAAACCATGAACGAGAAACACATCTACCTTGACAGTGTATTTTATTTGAGTGTAAGTCACCTCATTTTCACATAAAAAATTACATAATTGGACTTAGTGTGGCAGTGTTGCCGTTTAAGAAATAAAAAGGTCTCCAGACGTCATTGAAAAACTCGCTAGATTTTGAAAAAAAACATAATTAAAAAATCCGTGAGAAGTAGTTAAATGTTTCATAATATTTCATGGTAAAAATATGGTGGCAATACTATATTGCGAATATTTCACTGTGATAAGTCGAACAAAAGACTTTAGTTGGATTAGTTATAACAACTTTTAGTCACATTGTAACTCTTCTTGCTGTTTTCATTCTAGTCGACCCCGAGATCGAACATCATTCGGGTAGGGAAATTCCAAAAACAACATCAGCAATTCATGTTGTTACCAGTAATTACAATTAAATTAGTATCAAAATATTTTCAATATTCAATTAGTCGCAAAAGTCGCTAGATTAAGAAAAAGGCGTTAAACATGTCCAAAATTCGCTAGAACTAGCGACAAAGTCGCTTAAACGGCAACAGTGTAGTGTGGTGTAAAGTTAACACATAAAATTAATAAAAATGCTTAAAATAATAGGTACTTAATACAATGAAAAATAAATCCGAAATGGCGAGGATGATCAAATCTAAAAGTATAAGGAATAGACAAAATATTCAGGGTATCTTGGGTCCTATTTTTACAAAATCCATTGATTTGTACAAAAAAGATAAAAACTGTGTACTATTACATAACCACATAGTGTCACTAATAAGGATCATGTTTTGAGAAGTGAGAATTTGCAATTTTACTAGACCAGTAGTTTAACTGCGACGTACGAAGTCCAGTAAGTACTCGATATTTTCACGTGCACTGCATTTGATAAATTTTTAAATCACACGGAATCAGACCCCTGGGGCCAAAGGGGATGCGGTCCGGCGGTTTTTTAGACCTGCACTGGTTCTAAAAAGGCTGTTTTACGATACTTGTTTCGTTTTACCTTTTAAATTAGAAAAAAGATTTGTAGTGCGATAGCCGGTGATTTAATATTGGAAAATACATTTTCCTGACTACACTTCATTGAAGTTAAATGGATTTGTTTTATTATTTTTCTTGTCAAATCACAGTTAATGAGCGTTTCAGATATGAAGAGAATCGTCGAACCGACCTCTTGTTTCGTAATTCGCATGCTATTTCAGTAAAGAATGTAGTAGTGGTATTTGTAATTTTGTAGTGGTAGAGCCAAGCTGAAGCTGTTATTGTTTTCAGCATGGATGGGTCGGCTCGTCCGGGGTAGTACCACCCTCTCACTGAAAACCGACGTGAAGTAACAGTGCTTGCATTGTTGCGTTTCGTTCGGTCAGTGAGAGAGCCGGAGACCCACCTACCCTCCCCTTCCCTTTTTCTCTTTCTCTTCCTGTCCCCCTCACCCTCCTCCCAAACACAGGCTGGCAACGCACTTGTGACTCCCCTGGTGTTGCAAGTGTCTATGGACGGTGGTGATCACCTAACATCAGGTGACCCATCTGTTCGTTTGCATCCTATGATATAAAAAAACTATTAGAAACACAATAATATGTGTTATTTATACTGTACTTACTGTGGCCGGACATCTTTATGTATAACTAGTTTCTGCCCGCGACTTCGCGTGGAATAGTTACTATGGGCTAACATTAACACGCTGCAGAAGCTCTCTAAACGATTTTCAAATATCTTTTATTGGTGTTCCTATTGGTCCTAGCGTAATGATATACAGTATATAGCCGTCTTAAAAAATCAGTTATCTAACAGTGAAAGACTTTCAAATCGGACCAGTAGTTATTGAGATCGCGGTCAAGCAAACAAACTATTCAGCTTTATAATATTAGTATAGGTATTGCGATATGTGTGAGTATCTGCTTGCAATTATTCTTCTTTTAAATGACTTGATCGTTTTTAATTTATTATAGTAATAGATAGCTTTCAGACATACTTGAATCTGTCACGCTGTAGTTGGAACTTTAATTATCTTTTCACTTTATCGAAATATTTATTTGTATTTCATTTTCAACATCCTAGTACCGTTAATTCTATTTTATATAATATATTAAGGTCTTTCGCAGAACAATATTTGTGTATATGTTCAACAAATTTATAAACTACAAAAGCATATATATTTTAGCTACAATTTGATCCTTGGGAAGCGTCATACAATACATTAAAGTGTAAAGGATACAAAATAGTTGCAACTTGTCAATAGTATTAGGAACATACATAGATTCTTAAAATCTTAGTTTAAGGTAGAGCAATTAAAAAGATTCTAATCACTTTATACATACTTATTTAAATGTAATGTTTACTTTTCTATTATAGTTTTTAAATAATTGGGCTTGTACTTCTTAAAAGAAGATTTTATTTTTTAAGTTATTGCTGCCTTCAATAAAATGTGAGCAAGTAGTGAGTGAAGTCTGCACGAAAACAATTATCTTCTTATTTGTAAAGCATAAGAACGTATTTCCTGTAACTATGTTAGCTCAAATAATTTACAGTTTAATTTCTATACTCCCACATCGTTAGATCAATTTGTGTAACTGAACATTTCTCACATAACCTTCTAATCACGATAGTGGTACCCGGTGCGGTCCAACGCCCAGGTCGAGCCCGAGGCACGAGGCCCGACTACACAGATTTATGAGTTCCGTTGGTACCAACACGGATTGCGCTTTGTTTCCATGTTCAATGATCAATAAGCTATTAAAATTTTGGAGTGTATAATTATAACGGGACACGTAGCCCATAAATACAAGAGCTGACTTATAAAAGGAGTCCTGATTCTAAAGACAACAGAAACGCCTCAGATTACCAACGAAGGTGACGCCTAGAAACTACGCCAACCTCTGTGCATTCACCAAAAATGTAACTATTTATGTTTGAAAAAATATGTATCATGAAAAGATAAATCAGATCGAGTTTCTTGATAGTTGTTCTCGATAACTGGTTTATTTTTCCGAACTTGTGGTAGTTTTGACGTTCATAAGCGCCTTTTAAGAGTCTAAATTGAATAAAGTGTGGGGGCAATGCTGACGATGTTTTTTTATTGTAAAGTACTACGCAGTTAGCTACAGCCCCCATTTGAGTCAGTCGTTGTGTAGCCACCGTCGCTAACCTATGTGTAATTTTATAAAGTAATAAATCTTAATTTTTAGTGTATATTCTGTAGTATAGTTTCTTCACCCTACTATGAAGACAAATGAAACTCACAAGTCCCCTTATCGAACTGAAAAACTCTCAATCTTCCGATGATAAATATATGGAGGAGTTGTTGAGGCGTGTATGCTTGGTACACATATACGTTTCAACAACTCATACATATATGAATAGGTAGCTAGGTTAGCTAAGATAGGTCGCGATTTTGCATGCAACAGGCAACAGCCAAGCCGAGGCGTGCCGTGCACCCTTGAGCTGGTTGCCAAAATAAAATCGGCTGAGTGCCTTAAGCTCTCGCCTTAGTAGTCCGGTGAAGCTGTTAAGACCTTGCTGGGTCAATAGCGTAGACATTTCGAAAAAAAAAAAGAAACAAACAAGTGCTGATTAATACTGTTCTTTTTTAAAGAGAGTACACATATTTACAATATACAATTGGTATACATGGATAGGTGTATATTTACATCACACCTACCCCCTAAAAAAAAAGAAAAAAACTTATGCATATATATATTTTTTTCTTAATCTAAATACATTCTGTTATACAATATTTCTTTTTTTTTCGATTACACTTTTATATAATTTTAGTTAATATGTATTATATTTTTCCATTATAAAATTTAGTTCTATTCTTATGTACTGTATCATCCTTATTGTTTTTTAATATTTCCACATTACAGTCTAAATCTTCTAAAACTAAGTAAGGTCCTAAATAAATCGAATCTATTTTATTTTCAGATGGATTTCTAATTAATAAGTAATCTCTTTTATTATACGTCACAGTTTTCAATTTATTGTCATATACATTTTTCTGATATATTTTACTTTGTATTAAATCATCACGTGCGTGTTTCTGAGCTACTTGGAGTCTATATTTGAACTCTACTGGGTAATTATCATGCGTGTATAAGGGACTAACTATACCAGAATTAAAGTTACTTGGTACTGAACATTGCGTACCAAACACTAACTCGTACGGAGTGTATTGTGTTTCAGTATGTACCGTATTATTTATTATACGCGAAACACTAGTATGGTATCCAGATGCTCCAAGATCCTGTTTGATTTTCACAATAAATTCTTAAATACGTACCCATAGTTTTGTGTGAGTTCTCCAAAGCTCCAATACTTTCATCATATGCAGTAGAAGTGAGCTGATTTATTTTTAAAAGTTCACATATACCTTTTATTGTACTTGATAAGAACTCGGTTCAGCGATCCGTAGCTATTTCACGTGGTATACCGAATCTTAAAATAAAATTATCTACAAAAGCACGCGCTACACTCACTGCATCTTTTGCACGTAATGGATACGCCTCGATGAATTTTGTTAGGTCACATTGCAAAGTTAAGATATATACAAAATCATTAGAATCCTTCGGTAAGGGTCCTACGATATCTAGAAATATCTTAGTAAATGCAGAGTCTGCTGTTGATGTTATGACCATTGGTTGATTAGTACCTATAGAATATTTTTGCTTTTTACACTTATCGCATTTAGCAACATATTCAGTGACGTCTTTTTTTAAACCTGGCCAAAAATAATATCTCTTAATATTATTTGTCATTCGCCTGATGCCCGCGTGGCCACTTGTGGGCAAAAGGTGAAAGTCATTTGAGATGACACGTTTATTATCTTCATTATATATTCTTTGTGCGTTACTAACTACAAAACGTTCTACACATTCGTACTTTATCGCTGATATTGATGCTCCGGTGTCGAGAAGCAAATCATGTTTATAATTATTGATATAGAATAATACTTTGTTTAAACTATTGCACGATAAAATAACGTTATGCTCGAAAAAACTGACTAAGCGTTTCCTTGTTCGGTTCACCTGTTGTCTCGTCGCGCCCTGTTGTTATGAGGTTTATGTTACTATGTGTTTTGTTACCTCGGCCCCGTTTATTAATATATAGCTTACTTTTATGCATAGTATTATTACCTCGATAAGAATTTTCAAAATTTCTTACCTGGTTTTGTTGCTGAGGTATGTAAGCACTTTGGGTTAGTCCTCTTGAGTTATTGTGAAATCTACGTGAACTCCTTTGACCCCTGTATTAGTGTCGCTGATTTCTGTATTTGTTGTTTGAACCATTGTGCTTACCCATACTCAAGATGCCCATTGATGTGGATAGGGATGAAGCCTCTTCATCTACTGCCACCTGTATAGCATCTGTCAAAGAGGAAAAATTACGCGCCGAAATTATTGTACTCAGTCTCCTATCTGCTAAACCGTCCGCGAATCGCTTTATAGCAAGTTTTTCATCTAACGGTCGTAGTATATTATAATTGTTACTGTCTCCGTCAGCTTGTGAAATTGTCAATTCTACAAATAATTCTGAAATATCCTTCCCAAAATCAGAAACTGACCTATTATTTTGTCGACAATGGTATAACTGCTTTAGTAGAGCAGTGTAAGTCTTTCGTGTTAATAAAACTCGTCGCATGTCTTTAACCAACTCATCGACATCTTTGTAATCTGATGGTAATCTAAGTTTCGCATATTAGAGATATACGATTTTTTAAAATGAACTGAATAAATTTATTTTTACATTCCGATTTACTCAGTGTAGAATTATAATATTCGATACTATCTATTAGTTGTTTTGTATTATTGTATTCATCTGTCATAATAGGTAAAATGTTCATTACGGTTTTTAAATTAAAAGATTCCATCGTTATAATTTTAAAATCTGACAGAGATACATCGGACTTCTGCTTACTACACAACTTTAGAATTTCTTCTAATACCTTACTCAAATTTTCACATGTTTTATTAATTAGCGATATATCTTGTTCAGAATAAGCATGTAATGTTTTATTATAGATTTCTAAACATGTATTACATTTAATTAATATTTTATTGACTTCCTCTCTCTTTGTTTCGATAACTTTTCTGATTTTACGCTTACTTCCAATTTTTATTAAATATGTTTTAATTGATTTTAATTCATCCAAGAGTAAAAATAATTCTGTTGCCATAACATGAACATTGTTATACTGTTAGAAATAATAATTCAATCGAATCTTACCTCTTACGGACGTTTGACATAGAAAAATTATTTAAATAAAATTGCAATTTTAAAGTCTCTGCTTTTCATATATCAATTCGTTTTTACTATTATACGCACCATAAAATAAACGTAACACAGACACTGTTTTTGACACTTTATTTTTTCTTTTATTTTCACCCGCAAATGGTATTTTCCATGTTTTCATCAGGCCTTTGACGTAAAATATTTGTATATCGTCGAAGGGTCATCTCATTGTATTGTCGTTGTACTAATTTTTCGTGGCATTTCTTATAATTCTTGTATAAAAATAAACATACTCTTTTTTTTTTACGTGGGGAAATCCCTTATGGATACCCAGCCTCCCGGGGGAGAGGATGGGTTATGTCCGGCTTGCACGGACTAAAACCCCACGGTGTACCTACAGACCGTAGTGTTCGGGCGGCAAGGGATCGTGCTAGGCTATTCCCCTTAGATAGCCGCCCCAACGGTCTGCCCGGCGGAAGGTGGCCGCCGGGCTCCTACCTATAGAGAGGCAGCTGGGTACACGCCAGCTGCCTCCCCTCGTCCGCCGGACCTGTGCAATGAGGGGATGTAGTCGGGGGGCTTATCCCCTCAGGTCCGGCTACGGTGGCAAGAGGAGTTGGCCAAAGCGCCGCCTCCTCCTGCCGGTCCTCCGTTGGCAAAGACGGCCACTGAGGGGATCCGCCTCGCGGGCCCTCTCCGCCGCCTCCTTTTGCGAGATGACTTCCTCGCAAAAGGAGGCCACAGCTCGCCACGCCTGCTCGCTGCCGAGCATAGACGAGACCACGCTCGGCAGCGACAAATCCTCTCCTACCACCACCGCCAGAGTGCGGCACTCCACCTCCCACGCAGCACACTCAGAGAGAGTGTGCTGCGCGGT
Organism: Antheraea mylitta; assembly: GCA_014332785.1. Taxonomy (NCBI): domain Eukaryota; kingdom Metazoa; phylum Arthropoda; class Insecta; order Lepidoptera; family Saturniidae; genus Antheraea; species Antheraea mylitta. The sequence continues at coordinate 652,100 of JACEII010000018.1, read as the reverse complement.
ATCTTCCTCAGCGCCGCACTCATGGCAGGCGGCGGTCGGCTCCCTGCGAGCGATCCGGTGCAGGTACCACCCGAAGCAACCGTGTCCGGTCAGTACCTGCACCAGCCTGAACGACAGGGAGCCCCATTTCCTCCCAATCCACTCCCGCAGGACCGGGCGGACGGCGTCAACGGTGTGCGTCCCGAAGCGCGCGTCCTCCAGGTCCTGCATCCACCTCCCTATAGCCTCCTCCCGCAATTCCCTCCTTTTAACTTCTATCTCCCTGGGAGCCGGAGGTTCCCCACTACGCTTCCTCGCCGCCGTGAATTCGTACACAGCGGCGAGCACCCCAGCTTCCAGCTACCAGGGAAGGGAGCCGGCGAGCGTAAAGGCCGCCGCCGATGACACCGTGCGGTATGCCCGGATTGCCCTCAGTGCCACCGTACGCTGCGTACTGCGCAGCGCGCGCACTTTGGTGGCACTGAGGGCATCAGCCCAGACCGGTGCCCCGTAGGCGGCCATCGCCCACACGACTCCCATGAAGAGTCGACGGCACCCAGCACCCGGCCCCCCAATATTGGGGAGCAACCGGCCGAGTGCCGCCGCCGCCCTGGCAATTCGCGGCCCGAGCCCCGCAAAGTGGGGCTCGAACCGCCAGCGCCCGTCAAGGGTGAGGCCCAGGTACTTCATGTGGGCACCCACCCTAATCCGGGCGCCCTCCACCATAATGTGGGCCCCAGGTGGTGGCCCCCGCCGAGGCCCATGAAAGAGTATGGCATCGGTCTTCTCGAGGGCCACCCTGAGGCCCAACCTTCTTATGCGCCTAACCACGAGGGTTGTGGCCATCGTGGCCAGGCGCTCTACCTCTCTCCAGTCCTCCCCCCGGGCTACGACTAGGGTGTCATCCGCGTAACAAATTACGCGTGCTCCATATGGGAGCACGCTGCGGAGCACCCAGTCGTAGCCCATGTTCCACAGGAGCGGCCCCAGGACCAACCCCTGTGGAACGCCCCGCCTTGTAGCCTGCCGGACCATCCGCCCGTCGCCGTCGACGTAGGCGACCTCTCTGTCTTCCAGGTACGCCTCCAACAGCCGCCGCAGATACGGAGGCACTCCGAAATATCGGAGAGCCTCCCGTATGACACCGTGCGGCAGGCTGATGAAGGCGTTGGCGATGTCTAGGGACACCGCCAAGACCCTCTCCCCTTGGGAGGTCGCCTCCGTGGACAGCGACTTTAGGAGGCACAGGGCGTCCACTGTGGAACGCCCTGTCCGAAAGCCGAATTGCGCGTCCGACAAATTCGGCCCCACTTCCTCCAGGTGCTGGACGACTCGGGAAGAGACAACCCTCTCCAGCACCTTCCCGACGTCGTCCAGCAGGACGAGGGGCCGATATCCGGACGCGCAGTCCGGAGGGCGGCCCTCCTTCGCCATGAGGCAGAGCCGCCCCAACTTCCAGAGCCTCGGAAACTGCCCGACCGCCAAACATCGGTCGAACAGCTCCCGAAGCCACCCCCCAAGATGGCCCAGCGTAAGGCCGAGCACCCGGCCTGGGACCCCGTCAGGGCCGGGCGCTCTCCGCCGGTTGAGGAGGCGTTCAACAGCCCTCCCCATCTCCTCCTCCGTGATTGGGGGAGGACTGTCCGACACCTCCTCAACTTCCGCCTGAGGCGGAGGCATGGGAGGAGCCGAGAGCGGCGGAGGGTCGGGGAATGACTCTCCCACGACCCTCGCCACCATCTCCGGCAGGAGGGACTCCGTCGCCGGAGGCGCCCAGGGTCGCAATTTCTTGCGTACGATCCGATACGGGCGCCCCCAAGGATCCCCCTCCAGTGTCTGTAGCAGCTCGTCCCATGCCGCTTCCTTTGCTCGGCTGATGGCAGCCTGCAGGATCTTCCTGCGCTCCCTGTAGCTGCCATACAGCCGGGTCTCCTCCTCGGGGTCCCGGTGCCGCCGCCGGCGGCTGCGCCCGAACAGCCGCCGGGCCGCGGAGCAGGCCGCCCGAAGATCTGCGATCTCCGGTGACCACCAATACACCGCCCGTTTGTCCGGGAGGTGTACGCTCCGCGGCATCGACGTGTTGCAAACCTCCGTGAGGGCATCACGGAGGCGGGCTGCTGACACGTCGACATCATTCTGCGAGGAGGGCATGGCCCACGCCTGGGCGATGGCCGCCTCCTCCGCTAGTTCGTGGTTGAGGCGGCTTATCACGCAACAGGGGAACTTCGCGCCCCTCCAGGGGCGGGTGCCGCTCCCAGCTTGGGAGGTGGAGACCTCGAACCTGATATATCGATGGTCCGATAGAGTCTCCACCTCCTCGAGCACCCTCCACCCACGGACACGGCGTGCGACAGACGGGGTGGCAAACGAGACGTCTACCACAGACCCCCCGTTCTGTCGCACGCACGTGTGTATGTCCCCCTGGTTGAGGAGGGACAGCTCCACTTCGGCTGACCACTCCTCAACGGCCACGCCCCTCAGGTCCGTGGCTGCCGCTCCCCAGGTCCTCGATTTAGCATTCAAATCGCCCATGAGGACCACGGGGAGCGGCGACAGCCGCCTGACAGCTCCCTGCAGGGAGCAGAGGAACACTTCGAACTCCCACAGGGGCCTGTTAGGGGAGAAGTACACCCCCACAATGGCGTACTACCCCCAGACTGCTGCCACGAACCCTTCACCCCTCTCTCGCACCACCAGGGGCGAACCTCGGCTGGCCACGATCGCCACAGAGCCAGTCCGGTCCCCAGCCCACTGTGGCTGGGAGGGAACATAGTACGGCTCCGCGGCGACTGCGAGCCCGATGCCCCACTCCGCCACTGACTGCACTAGCAAGTCTTGTGCAGCGGCGCAGTGGTTTAGATTCGCCTGGAGGAAACTGCGTATGATGTGCGCCATTAGTGGTCCATAGCAGTTTCCTCCAGCTTGGTGGTGATCACCTTAGGACCCACCGCGTTGGGGTCCCTTCCCTGTGCGGCTCCCCATTACGTGGCCCGAGGGCCTGCCGGCATCTGCGCATATGGCGCAGCGGGCCGCCTCCGCCTTGCATTCGGCCACTTGTGGCCCGCTGCACCACAAAGGTAGCAGCTTTCCCATCTGCTGGTAGAGGAGGGGCACAGGGGGCGGGTGTGCCCCAAGCCCATGCATTTAAAGCACCGCATGGGCCTCTCCTCCAGCAGATGAACGCGCACTACACTCCACCCGACCAGGGGCTTGCCGGCCTCCACGAGCTTCCTGGCCGCCTCTGCAGGGAGCGTTATGTGAACTGCGCCCAGCCCTCTCCAATTCCTCCTCACCTCTCCGACCTTAATGTCCTCCACCTTGCATTCGGCCTTCGCCGCCACGACCACCGATACCTCCTCCGCGGACACCGAATCGTCAAGACCGACGATTCGGATGTCCGCCTTTTTTGTGGGGATGGCAACCGTGGCGATTCCGGCCAGCGCCACCTCGAGCTCCCGGGCCAGTTCAGTAGCCTTCTCTTTGTTATGGCCCGGCAGCTCGATTTTGCGGGCCCCCGTGGCCGTTGGCCTCACCCGCACGTCGCCTATGCCCATGTCGGCCAGGGTTACGTGCTCGCGCGCCTTGACCATTACCTCTTTGTATCCAACCCCTTTGCTGGCTGCGGTATCTTGTAAGGTCACAATGACCGCAGCCGATTGGGGGGCGGGAGGCAATTTCGGCCTTGCCGGTGGGGTCTTAGCTGCCACGGTCGGAGCCGTTGGTGCCACAGCCTGGGCCCTGGCCGTCTTCTTCTTACGGCCCACTACTGTGGACCACGCCGCGCCGTCCGTCACTGACACCAGGACCGGCAGCTCGGCCCAACCTATGCCCAGCGGGGCTACCGCTGGAGCTGAAGGCGTCTTCGCCACGCCAGTCCCTCCGCCCTTCCTCTTGTCTCCGGCCAGGGCCGGACGAATGGACTCCTCCGGAGGGAGGCGGCGCTCCAGGTTCTCCACACGTGCATTCAACATATTGCCGAACGACGTGCGGAGAGTATCAACAGCCTCTGTGAGAGCCTGCCGCCACTCAGACTCCACCGGTACCGGCAAGGGGGGAGGAGGCGGAGGCATCTTTATCTTCGTATTCGCCTCTTTTCGCTACGCTAAGTTCTCCGCTGTCAGGTCGTCGACCTGTCGGCGGAGGTTTTTTAACTCCCTTTGAAGTTTCCTATTTTCTATCGACTCAGTTCGCTCAGCGAGCGACTCGACTACCTCCTGCAGGGTCCTGGCAGCGGCTTTAAACGCCTCCCTGCAAGGGCCCGCCAGGTTTCTCGACTTCCTCACTGTTTCATAAATGCAGGTGACCTGCGAGCCAGCGAGCGCCTTCAATCTCTGGACGTCCATGACGTCCACATCCACCCCCTCAGACTCCGTCTCGGAGCTAGGCAAGGAGCCAGCAGCCGAGCCGGCAACCGAAGCCGCCGCGGAGCCAGCGGCAGAGCCGGGAATCGACTCCGCATTGGCCACGCCACCAGCCAAGGCCCGGTCAAATGACCCGTCGGCCTCCCCCATAACCCCCCGACCACTCCCGCGCATCCGAGCGGTCCCCCTACGGTAGGAGCTCACCTTGGGAGCCCCCCCGTCCTCTACATCCGTGTCCGACTCCACAATTTTTCCCTTCCCGCTGACACTCGTCACACGTGAGGTTTTTTTGCCCCGTGTGGCACTCATGATGCGCTGGTGACCCAAGGGTCACTCAGCGACCAAGAGGCACAAGCCCGAGGTCCGACACAAACGCCAAACCAATCCAGAAGCAAAAACACAGTCCAAGAAACGAAGCCAAGTCAATACAGATGAGAAATCAACGTCCGAGCAAAAGCGAGAGGTGCGAAAACGAGTCCGAAGTCAATAAACAAGCCAAGGTCAAATACAACAATCCAAAGAACACCTGAGAGAACTCATAGACATCGCAGAACCAAACAAAACCCCAACGCAGGTAAGCTAACTTATTCATAAGTGTACCTACCCTACCGCGATGAATTCTAACCGCGATGAATACCGCGCGGACACTAGCAAAAAATATATACTCCAGTCATTAATAGACAACAAATGCCGATTAATATATAATTAGTTGTGCTAAACTGAGACTTTAATTCATCTATCTGTCCTGAATTGGATCCTCCGGCTGCATTTTGAGGAATTATAAATTCTTCAGATTTTTTTTTAGATCCTCCCATTTTATTTGAGTTAAGTAAGAAATTTTATAAATTTCCATATATTCCATGTCCAATTCTTCGTAAATTATTATATCACTTTATTATATTTATTTCTCTTCATTTTTGTACATTTTAAAATATATTGTAATTTAAAGATACTTGCTTCCAGTTTGTTTATGACATCTTGGCTATATAAGGCGATAGGTATTTGTAAGCTCCTATGTCACGGTCGCCATGTGAAGACAAATGAAACTCACAAGTGCTGATATAATACTGTTCTTTATTAAAGAGAGTACATATATTTATAATATACAATTGGTATACTTGGATAGGTGTATATCTACATCACACTACATTCCATCCTACATTCGGAGAGTGTGCAGAAGAATTACACAATATAATTCCACCGTCTCCATTCCATCAGAGGACGACTAGACGCCGTGAGGGTTTCCACCCTTACGTGGTGGATATTCCCATAATTCGTACGAAGCTATTTGCTTCCACATTCATTATACGTACGGTTAAGGAGTGGAGTTCACTCCCGGTGTCTGTCTTCCCGTCATCTTATAACTTGGGAGTCTTCAAGAGTTGAGTGAATAGGCATTTAGTGGGTAAGCGTGATACATTTTCGGTCTTATCGTCACTTACCATTAGGTGAGATAGTGTTCAGGCGCGTAGCTGTTGAACATAAAAAAAAAACATTCACACATCAAGAACACGATAAGAAATAAATACCCATAATACTAAAAAAGTATTTTTGATTTGACGATGAAAAAATTACTCCAATTGTATTCGTAGCTCTACAAAAACTAGTTCATTCGTACTTCGTCAGATTGTTTCGCGGACCGACGGTTTATTATTAACAACGCATGCGCGACCTCCGGCCTCCGCTGATCCATCTCGCACTGCGCTATTGTTCCACGTGAACCCAACATCAAAACTTACGGGATCACGTCCTATTAGATTAGAACAGGTGAATTGTCCCTAAGTTCAGTTTAACATAACACCGTACCGGGATTAAATATGGATTATGAGTTTAAACAATACAGGTGGTATTATTTGAAGGAAAGTCACTATGAGATACTTTACCGGGAAAGTAAGTACGACATATAAACATATCTAATAATAATTATTTATTTGACCTCACATTTGCATTCTTAAAACTATACAATATTGTTTATAAACAAAAAACAATATACATTATATAGAACAGTAAACTTATAGTGACAATTAATGTGAGGTCTGGTCTCTGGTAAAAAGGCTCAAAAAAAACTACAGATCTCCAGACTCTCGTTCTCTAGAATTAAGCTATATTCTTATTATTTTTTCAAGAAATAATAAATTTATCAATAAAGTTCTAACGAAACTATAAACAATAGATTTTAAATAAAATTGTACGGAACTGTTAGTAACCAATTAACAAAAAATGTGTTTTGTTTTCTTATTAGTTAATGATAAATTTGAAGAATAAAGTTAATCTAGTTAATATGATGGCCAAGAAATCAGAAAAATTTACTTGTAGTCCGGTGAGGCTGATAAGACCTTGTTAGGTCAATAGTGTAGTCAATTCGAAAAAAAAGAAAAAATATGTGAGAATTGTAGACGGAGTGGACTAATATTTACTGAAGTGAATATTAGGATCATACTTTAATCGTCCATATGTCATGATCCCTTGAGAAATAGATTATGATCGCGTCATTGACGTGCAACGATGTAACAATCATTTTGTTTTTAGCACCATCTATCCTCTAACTTTACGTACTAGATTCTAAATAAATGTACATGCCCTAAATGTTTAATATTTATAATTACAGTTTACACAGAAATTACACAAGATGGCGCTAGTTGCATAAACTATCGTCAATGTTAAGTGCCAAGAACGATTTTTTGTGAAGTATGTACGAAAAATATAGTCGTGAATTGATATGTTGTTTCTCTTTTCAGGTTAGCATTGTATGAATAGTATTGTTGTATTAATTGTAATATTGAATAAAATAATACAAAACTATTGTTTAATATAAATCTCTACTCTTTTGAAAGCAACTCAAGATCGTTATTATTTCACTATTTGGAAACAACACATTGTATATTTCTATAGGATTTCAACAAATCTTCAAAAGCATTTGTAGTCTGGTGAAGCTGTTAAGACCTCTCTAGGTCAATAGCGTAATCAGATCGAGAAAAAAAAATCAAATGCATTATTGCTGAGATTTTTTTTTAAATTACTTCATTCTTAATTATGAGGCAATATGAGATAGTCATCGCGTTTCCTTTCAAAAACAACTAGTTATCAGAATTTAGATTTATAAAAATAATATTGACGGTTACAATTGACGCTATTCCGCCCTAATAATACAAAAAACCTTAATAAGTTATATACCTAAATCTTTCTCATGATTCATTTTTTTGCACTAATGAAAATAGCATGAAAATGCGTTCAGTATTTTTTGAATTTATCGCAAATAGACAAGCAGAGTTGGGAAAGTACTTTGTTTTGTGATATGTAGTGATATCAAATAATACAATGGCATCAAAACATTGTCAAGAATAAACGTCTGTTTTGGACAGAAGACGTAAGGAAGCGAGGGAAGTGATAAGATAACGCACAAAACAAATGCCACGAGCTTAATAAAGGCATACAATAAAATATATGAAGCAGCTTATGCTCGCGATTATTACTGTAATAATTCTTGTATGAGGAAATCATATCATGGGAAGATATAAACTGTATATTATACTGTATGCTGTGATGTGTTTTGTATTAGAATTATTTTAACACATTCGCTGCGGCAGCATAAAGTCTAAACTTTCTGTTAGTGCGTTACGAGACAAATACTGCCCGTATCTATACTTCCTGCTATGCGTTACGACCACTATTTTGCCGTACCGGCACCTGACTTCCAACGTTCATACAAACGTGGAAACTCCTCATACCAATTGTTTTTTTTAATGAATCGATAGGCTACATCCTCGTGTATACCAAGCTGCGGTAGTCCGGGGTTCTGGACAATATTTCAGTATATATAGGGATTTTTCAAAATCCTTCATTCACGGCAATAGATTTGCCGTATAGCACAGAAGTGTAAAAATGCTAGGGAAGGGGTTTACTTTCAAAATGACAATCGATACTTTAAAGATATTCTACTCTCTATTAATATACACAATATTAAAATTTAACAGTGTGTAAATCAACATAACTTAATTTCTTAATTAGTCAACATAATTATAAAATATTTAAATAATTTTAGAATTGGCGATACTAGTAACTGCGTCTAATAACTACGCCTGCTGCTTTCGACTCCTTGTGTCTATTTAGCCCTGAACAACAAGCCTTATCGTCCCTTTTGTTTATCGAAACGCTTTCAATTACTTGTACCTTGTGATTGCCAAATTTGTTTTGTTTTTTAGAATTAGATGTCACATACAAGCTTCAACTTCAATGAAAAACTTTCTTTCTTGCTTTTGCACCTTCAATTTTAATTCCATTTCTTACATGAATGTCTTATTCTTAGGTAAGTGCGTAGGTTTCTGCACAAAAATTATCGTGGGCTTTATGTACGTCTCACAGCACTAACCAAAATTGAGATGCCGCACGGACGCATGCAGTGAGGCGCGGGGTTGGCGGGGTACGACAAGATAGTTGCCGTACCGCACTGCATAAAAATACTTACTATACTGTGCGTTACGGTAACTATTTTGCCGTATATTATTACTGCACAATATTATTACATTAAAAGCAACAATATTGAAAAGATCACTGTCTTTTTTCTACACGTACAGGAACATAGTTAAATCGCCCCCGCACCGCGCGCAAAACAAGGACAACAAGCTGCCGCACTGGCGGATAGTCAAATACGGCAAAATACTTGCCGTAACGCAGCGAACGTGTTAATTTTTTTAACATTTATGAACAGGCTGTTTAACTGACGGATATTTGTGAATTCATAAATGTTAATTATGATGTAAGAATAACTAAGAATAAAATATAAGCTATAATCTTATTGAAACAACTTTCACAATCGGACAAGAAGTTCTAGATACTACGTATTGCGAATAGATTCATACAATGAAACAGATACAAAGATGGAAAAAGAATACTGCGAAATCGTAAAAGGACGTAAATTCGTGTACTAAAGATATCTAAACATAACAAATAAAATATGATGTACACAACAACCGAATACATAGAGATTTACCTATCACGGGTTAATCTTTACATTAAAAAAAAAACCGTTAAAAGCATCAACTATATTGCATGGTTTAGCATCAACATTGGTGCTAAATTGACCGGACGTTGGAAATCACCCAAAGATACACACACCTCCTCTCTCATAAGGTTATTTGTTTTATCGAATATGTTTTTGATAAATTTGTATTTTTAACACATAGTCTATACCCCCGAAGAATTATTATATTTAAATCATAATAAAAAAAAAGAAACGTTTCATCTTTACATCGGAACTTTGTCCAACCTTTCCAAAACAACTGGTATAAACTTCGCGGAGAATATATTTTTAATACATGTTTTATATTAATTTTATTTTTAGTTAGTTATTGTTAGTTATATTCAATTTAATTTTACTTTTTCTACAATTATCGATTACATTTTTTTTGTTTTTCGATATGTAAATGTATTCGTCAACCTTACATGCGTTTTGTTCAATCTCTTCACAGTTTATTTAAAGGTGTGAGACCTCTTCTCTTTTGAAACAAGAAAAATATTTAAAAAGTATTCAATATAATGAAAATATCGCACGATTAAATTTAACTGTAACTCGTAATTCATATCTAGAATACTTAAAAAAAACTTATTTATGTGTATTAGTTTTCTGAAATGATAAGTTTCCAGACTAAAGTTAGTCCAGTCTAGGATTTCAAAGCAGAGTTTTTATCATCAAAACTCCATTTACCTACATAAAGTTTACAACGAAATGTAAGAATCATTTGTCTCAAGATTTGTCCCGGCAGGGCGACATCTGCGGATAAGCGCTCGACGGCCGGCGGCAAAGATGTATAACCCGTTATATTAGAAAAACGAGTTATATTGCTGTGCAAATTCAGTAGTAATATTACGGAATTAAAATAAACTCGGGATATAGTAAAAATGTATTTTATTACCTACCTTTTCTTGTTCTTTACATATTTTGGGGTTTGACTGCGTTCTCAATTAATGTTAAGTCTAGAGAGAATTTGCCCTCGAATGCAGCTATTGGAATACGTCCACAGGTACTCGGACACAGACTTTTAGACAGACAATTTAAAGGCGGAAGCTGGTTTGGTAATACTTAAATAATTCTCGACCACTATGTTATGACTTTATTACGACTTTTCTTTCAGAGAAAGCTCAGACTTCGTAGAGCTTCGAATCAAAATCTATCCCTATCCCTAGCTCCCTAGCTCTGCTGGACGAAACTGGCTGATAAACTGCTCCCAATGAATCATCACTGCGTTTTTTTTATTAATACCCGAGCTACTGGTGACTACAATAACACTTGTACTGCTAGACAGTGTAGTCTAATTAATAATTACTAATTTTTTCTTCCTTGCACTCTTTATTTATAAGAATATAGTCCAGGGCTGTTTTTTATCATATTGATGAGTAGTATAAGTATAAGAGAGTTATTATTACCAAGATTTTAGGATTTTCTGACAGTAACCATCGTTGATCGTTGTCAGTCACTGGTTGTTGTTATCGTGTCGGTTGGTAAGCTATTTGCGGTTGGATTATACTGATTTGACGTTTATCGCCTACCATCTCGTTTAACTATTAGATGCATATCAGCTGATTCTGCAACGCAACATTGCAACGCAACTAAGCATTGCGTACATTACAAGTGTTACAACTAATTGCTATACTACTCGTGATATCGTGTTTTACTGTTCAACGCAACCTGCCACTTTTTTACGACCAAACTCTTTGTAACTTATTTTAATCAGTTTCCAAACCGCGCCATGAATAATTCAAACCAGCTCGTTACAAAATGAAAACCGTCATAATTTTGCATTTGTCTTATTTAGACACAAGAATCACTTCATGTTTTAAAATTAATTGAAGAATATCCAGCCGAGGAACACCTTTTGATGTGTTTCACATTGTGATTTGCGGTAACACACGTAGTAGTGTCCTTGTTCGTTTTTAGGAAGCAATGGAAACAGTTCATCGAATTCCAAACAAAAAATACCAATATAATATTAGAATTTATAACCCTCCTAATTTTCAATGTAATCCCTTCATTAATTAATGTCAAAAATTAAGACTTACACAGTTTTGTCAACAGATCTTTCGTATTTTAATCTGTTTCACAGGGCTGTATAAATATTTACATAAGTTTTAATTCTGACTGCTAGACAGCTTATTTGTTCAGACGGGTGTCAGGGGTCGTGGTAACTTAATCTTTGTGGTTATTGTCGGAATCACTGATATCTTAAGTAGGTACTTAGTTATTAAAAAGAAAAAAACAATTTAACGGAAGTAACAGACAGGGATATATTTGTTCTGATTTTAAAATTATTAAAATTCACGTGAGAATCTGAAAGATTACAGTTCAAGAAAATTAGCCTACAGTAGCATAGTACACAGCTGTTATTCTGAACGTTACATAATAAAGTCAGTCAGTATACCGCATTCCTCTTTAGTTTACTTA
>JACEII010000018.1:627734-640312 GCA_014332785.1 Antheraea mylitta | reverse complement strand
ACTGTTGTTATTCTAAACGTAACATAATAAAGTCAGTCAGTATACCGTATTCCTCTTTAGTATACTTACTTCACTAGTGGTACTTGTCTTAGTTGATTTAAAGCTTAAAATGATTATACGCGAATACAGATATATTTATACAAGCTATGTACTCGTGTACTTATCTCGCCCTAATTATTTTTAAATCATGATTTCAATTAAATAATGTGTTATCATTTATTAAAGAAACATTAATAATTATCATGGTATATAATATACCATACCATACATACCACGTGAGATATATAAAATATATCTCATAAACAAAATTTCGTTACCAGTGGTTAAGAAAGGTACTTTGTTTGTTATATTATTTTTCTCTAAATCTGTTATATATAAAGGTTTTTTTACTATTTTAAATATATAGAATAGGTCGTTACTTTTTTATAGTTTGTCGAGTTTCGATATCAGTAGATATATTTCGTGATTGCTGATTTCTTCGCTGTTTTTTGGATTTTTTTGGAATTTGGATTGTCTAATATAAAAAATATATTAATTGAGAAATTATATGTACTTCGAGTATACAAAATCTCATAAAAATCGTTTTTAAGTAAATTAAGACATGCAAACAAAACCTTGGGTTGACACTTGATAGTTGTTTGGCGATATTTCTCCGACGATACTCAGCCTCAAGCGAATTAGGTATCTCTTATTAAAGTTCAAAATCATTTCAAAAGTCAATCTTCATTCGGACTCTAATTAATTAATGATAGAGCAAAAATTTTATATGTATATTTATCGGTGAAAATGCACTAGTTTTCGCTAAAAAAATCCTTTGACCAAATGGCTTCTTCCAATGACAGATCTCACTGGCTACGTGACTGCGAGGCGTGAATGATCGCTGCTCATCCCTGCAGATGGCCAGTAATTACAGTGCTAAGATCGATGGACGCGACATTGACAGATGGGGAGGGAAAAACTGAAGGATTTTGAACGTGAGACTGTTTTCTTTATTTATTACGTTACTGAGTCTCTCTATGTAATGTACGTATGAATTCTAACAGAAGTGGTCTCTCGTTTTTACGTCAAATCTATGATTAAAGTAAATATAACTGAAGTGTTTTTTTTTATCCGGGGTTACCTTAGAAACGACTGAACTGATTTTGATAAGATTGATAGAGGCCGATAGAGAAATAGAAATATAAAAAAAGGTAAAAATAAACTATTTTTTTAATTCAATTACACTTTACTATCTTTTAATAGCGAATTCGCTAGCGTTCTTATAGACCTATTCCTAGAAACAAATATTTTTCGCTGTATATTAGGTACAACCATTTCCTTCTTTATACCCTGGATAACGCGTATGCAGAGTACATATATGATATACTAGCGGGCCCGGTAGACTTTGTCCCGTCCTGATTATAAAAAAAAAAACCTTGACAAATTGTATACCAATACCTTCCTCAAAAATCACCTTATCCACAGGTGAAAACGGCTTGAAAATCCATTCAGTCATTTTTGAATTTATCTTTGACTTTGTCTTATACTATGTAATGATGATGTAACAGAGGACAAGCGTAACAAACAGACATTCGCATATATAAAATTTCTCAGGATTGGTATTGTAAAGAATTGATTATTATTATGATTGAAACAAGCAACATACGAGTTAGCATTTTTAGGTCATGTACTATTTCATTTAATCAAGGCTTCAACGAAATTTTGTGACACACACGTATAAATTAATAGTGTTAATTCAATTCTCACATCTCGGAATCACTTTCAAACGTATTCTTAGCACAGTGCATCATCTAGTTACGTTACTCATTATTTCTTTGTCAGAATCCACACTAATATTATAAACAAAAAAGTAACTCGATTTATTACCTTCCTACGACTAAAGTACTAAACCGATTGCTATGAAATTCAGCTTAAAAGTAGCCTACAACTAGATGAAGAACACGAGATACTATTAAATTGATAATAGTTAAAATCCTATTAATACGTTTATCTTCTATACTATAATATATAATCTATACTAATATTATAAAGAGGTAACATTTGTGAGTTTTGTGTCGTTGTAACTATGTAGGGGGTAATCTCAGGAACTACTGGTCCGATTTGAATAATTCTTCCAGTGTTATATAGCTTATTAATCGAGAATGGTTATAAGCTATATATCGTCACGCTAAGACTAATAGAAGCGGAGCACAGATGAAAAATGTTTCAAAATCGGGATGTTTTTTCCTTTTGAGAACTACTGCGTGTTAGTGTTAGTGATTCTATTCCACGCGAACGATGTCGCGGGCAGAGGCTAGTTACATTTAATCGTGAAAGTGAACGTCGACGAAACTTTACTACTGTTGTACGTAAAAAGTACTTAATGGATTTACTTGAAACTTTACAGTAATGTAGTTTAAATATTGGAACAACATATAGACTACTAGCCTCTGCCCGCAACTTCGTTCGCGTGGAATAAATACACTAACACGCAGCAGTTCTCAAATGGAAAAACATCCCGATTTTGAAATATTTTTCATCTGTGCTCCGCTCCTATTGGTTCTAGCGTGATGATATATAGCCTATAACCATTCTCGATGAATGAGCTATTTATTACTGAAAGAATTATTCAAATCGGACCAGTAGAACCTGAGATTACTCCCTACAACGTCACAACATCACAACGTCACAAACTCACAAACTTTATTTACCTCTTTATAATATTAGTATAGATAAACATATTGTCTAAATTTACTAGAACATATCAATAAGTGTCAAGAATTTAAAAGAAATGCTCGTCAACCGAGAACTGCATGCTAAGTGCTGCATAAAACGTTAGAGTTATTTGAAAATAATGTATGTCGCCATCATTTATAAAAATACGAATGCCGAGAAAATCGCGGTCAGCTATCAATAATAAGTTATAATTTTAACAAAATTCAAAATGGATTTACATGTTGTTTATCCATATAAACATAATATCAACGTTAGAGAATATATTCATACGAAATACGGGTCACTCCGACCCACATACAAAGCCGATTGAGAAATTAATTATGTGCCGAATGTGCTGCCATCTGCCGTATCAATATTCAATCCCGTAGGGTCGACTAACCACGTTTCCAGTTTACCAAGGTCTGCAATTTTGTCAGTAACTGTGTTTCGAATTAAATAACCGTAGAGGTCATGCTTAATTGGACATGTATATTCGAATATTTTGTGTATATTTTTGAACGTAGATTTACAAAATTTCTGTATACAAATGTCATTAAAATCAGTTGTGAATAATTAAACAATTAATTTGTCGAACTAAATGATTCGTATTAGTATTATAGCTTACTTTACAGTAATGTTATATATGTGATCAGTGCCTTTTATTATAGACTAGTAACCCGTGGAATCCTCTTTTTGCATGATTGAAATGTATTAACGTGACCTCAGAAGCGTCAAAATGTTTTTATATCCATTTTTTGGCACTTTGATATTTACAACGTTTTTTCCATTTCAGTCTTTTATCGTACTAGTTAAAAAAAATTAATTAAAAGCTTATTTATTAACATGGCAAGCGTAGCATGAAACTTTGTAAATTAATAAACTGAACAAACTGGTGTCATCAATGTGGTCATTTAGCAAATCAGTCTTTTTTAAAGTTCTATCTAATTCGTCAGTGGCATGTAATGTAATACGTATCTTCATATATTTAGTTTAAATTGAATGTACAATGTAACTAAAATATAGTTAATTAGATCAGATAAAAGAAAAAAAATGATAACTGTTTTTTATCCTTAACAAACAGATATATAGTATTAGGATTTTTTCTCTAGACATTTTTACATCAGGTTAAATAACATTCATGTTATTTCTACTAATTCTTTAGATATGAAAATAATTTAGGCACTCATGGCAAACAAAAACCGACTCATAAAACAGATATGGCTAGAGACTTTATCATATTTAACAACGTTTCTCCTGTTTTTATTCCTTTTTTTATATATAATACTAGCTTATGTTTCCGGTTTTACTCCCATTAATGTAAATTTGACTTATCTCGGAGACAGTAATTTTTTCTTGATAAAAAATGTTTTTTGTATCCTTTTTTGTACTTATGACAACGTATATGCAAAACTTGATGATGATCGGTTGAGCAGTTGAGGCGTGAAAGTGTAACAAACGAACAATCTCACATTCGCATTTATAATATTAATTAAGATAGTTACATATTGTATACATGTATTTTACATTTAAACCTTTAGAGAAAATGTTTAAACGATAGTGAAAATCGTATGAAAATCCGTTGCATGCTTTAAAAGAATTAAGATTACAGACAGATTTACACAAAAAGCGGATTTGTTTTATATTCTTGGTGATAGATACATGGATTTTTTAAATATATCAGTGTTAATACTATATAAACCTATCACAAAATTAAGACCGAAGATTACGTGCATGGACAGACGTACAAATAGATTAATATAGAGAAACATAACAATGGAATTGAAGTGTCATTCCAATAGTGTACTTAGTGGTTTCTCTCGGTTACAGTTTCGACAATAATAAATACTTTTAAACTCTAAGTTGCATGAATTTCGTTGTATATGAATTTTAGATTAATAAATACCTATGGATAATATTCACACTTCATCAACAACAACGAGCAAAGTACCGTCAATTATGACTAAATGTGTACAGTTGTCTGCGGTCAATTGTTTGACAATTAGATTCGTGTTTACTGATACATATGACTCAAGTCATGGTACGTGTCACATTGTTGTATCGTGGAATATGGTATATGAATATTATTATACTTTTCAAATAAATGAGGCAGCAATATAATTTAATCTCGGCTCATAAATATGGTTGTTTACCTAGTGATACTAAGTGGTAGTCACGTGCAATCTAATTTGGGTACGATAAGGTAGTTTTCATTACTACCTCACTTTAGTATTTTTCTACTAAAAAGAACAGACACAAATACAAAATCACTGGATTCCACACCAAGTACAATTTGAAACTTTTGTATAATTCATTTGTATGATTCAATTCAATCGCCTCTATTTTTATTTTAAATTACAATTATTGTATCATAACGTAGAAAATTAGACACCAACAATAATTAAAGGAATCAGAGGCAGACACTTCAATCACATTGATCTATGGTGACGTCATTGTATTAAACATATTTCTGTGAATGTTATTCCAAGTTATTCATTCCATTCTTTTGAATTCTTTTATATACAATTAACAGCAAGTTAAGGAGTAGATAGAGGAAGAAGATATGACAAAAATATTGAAAAAAAGCAATAATAAATATTTTAAAAGCTACATACTTGATTCTAATACACATCACTTAAAGCGTACGTACGTTTTTTGCATAATAAATATCTATTTATTGTAAGCTTTCTAAGATTACTCACAGAATAATTCTCAAAACTTGGATGACACTGTAAACAAGGAAAATATATTTGACAACAAAAACTAGTCACAGATATTTGAGAAAACTTTTACCTCAACTTAAGAGTGCGTACAAAAACATTCTAATTAGAACTCGAGTAGTTTCACAGAAGGTTGCAAAATAAAACATTTAATTATACGTTTAACAGCATTTTTTTTAACTAACTTTAGAAAACAAAACCAAAATAATGAATCATCTGTCTTACTTAATCCATAAACCAAACTGTAACTTATATGATTTTAATTTTATATATGAGGCACTGTCATAACTCTTTCTTACCTTCATATAATTCTAAAACAGTGTCGTATTAATTCCTTACGTCTTAATATTACTTACTAGTTTTTACACGTGACTGTACTCGCTTTAGATTTAACCTATACCTCGGAACCAGTACTTTTGTTTAAGTTAACAATATTCTATATGCTTTTCTGTCTTCCTGATCACGTGTCTGACAAATTTCATGAAGATCGGTTCTATAGATAAAATCTGAGAGAGTAACAAACAAACACATATTCGCATTTATAATGTTCAAGCCGTAAATACGACAAAGATATGGATTTTAAAGCATTTGCATAGAGTCTGTATATACATGTACTGCATTTAAATTACTCTTAAATAATATAGACCTACCATATATACTATGTAGCAGTCGCCTGTGATTCTGTCTGCATTTATCTACTTTAAATATATGTACATATATTTTCTACCGGACAGACAAATTTCGTGTGTGTATTCCAGTAGAATCGAGAGTGGTATAGATTAGATTTGATTCTAGGATTTTTTAATATTATCAGGGCAGGTCCACTAGCATGCATATAAATTATGACGTCATTCATTATCTCCGTATAATTATTTTGTTTTATTGAGACCTCACTAAGATAACTATCAAATGTATTTTTCCAAACTTTCTTGATACTTATGTTTACAAAATCTTTATAAGCTATATAGCTTATATGTTATTCTGACGTGTAATTTATATTACTCTGAAGTTTTATCAAAATATTTTCATTAGTTGTTACGTAAACCAGTAACAAACATTGATACAAACTCAATTTGTCTCAATATTATTAGAAGACTAGCTGCGTCAATGACTTCGTCCGCGAGGAACCTAATGTAAAAAATGATTACTAAAATCATCTGAATGTAATAAGTCAATTTACTTATCTACTTTTCTCTCGTACTTCATTAATGTACAGAAACAGATTTACATTCCTATTATATGTATAGGTAGAATATAGAATAAATACGGTTACAGATAGATGTCTAGTTTCTAAAAGACAAAATCTTTCTGTTATATTAAAAATTAATAAATCACAATGTGAGCGAACTTATAATTCGTTTGTTACCACTCTTGATCTACTGGTCATCTGAAGGTTGAGACCTTACCAATCTTGCTAATAGAATTTTATATCAACGCAAAGTTTAACTTTTATCAAAAGATAATTAATATTTTATGCTATTGCAATAAATTATTGCTCGATTGAAACAATTTAAAGCTTTAATCTTAGTTTGCACTTAACTTATTCGAAACTAGCGACACCGACGGACATTATTCCGCCATGGAAATAAAAAAGCCATTACAATTTCTATACCTAAACCTTCCTCGTGTATCACTTTATCTGCTGTAACCGCTTGAAGATCCGTTCAGTAGTTTTTGAGTTTATCGTGATCAGACAGACAGACAGACTTGGCAGAGAACTTTGTTTTATAATTTTTTTTTTTTTTTTAACTTTATTTTTGGCAATCAATCTTTCCGATTATTACTGCCATTGTCACGTAGTCAATAATATCACAAACTTCGTGTGATCATTCCAATATTAAGCATCGTGTGAAACCATATTCTAACAAGATGGTGGATCCCTTGCTAGAACCTTCCAGGGAGTTTTTGTGGCATCTCAGAATTTCATGCTCCGTGTTATTATTTTCCATTTTCACTTATGCATAATAAACTAACTATATTACATAAAATACCACCAAATTTACACAATATATAGTCAAATAACACAAGATTATGAATAAAATATAAAATCCACTACATGACAGACTAAAATCCCGCCAAAAACTCCTTTATAATATTTAATGATACATATACATACATCAGCTATGTTATTATTGTCATATATATCGTATAGTAAGATACCTCTAAGATACTTTCCCATTGACAATGTACTGATAGAATTAACAATCTCTGTATTAGTCTTGTTTTTCTTCAATTGACGAGGATATAGCATTTGACAGTACTATTAGGGTATTATATAAATAGGGCTATATGTGTATCTATTCTGGGGGCCTATAAACCAAGTTGCTTATCGACAATCACTAACGCGTGATTTTATCACGTGTTAATCACGTGATATAGCGTTCAGATATGTCATCTCCATACTTTTTTCCGTTTTCTATTTGCGTTAATGATTGTCGATACGCAATTTGGTTAGGCCCCCTGTTTATAAAACGACAAATCGTAACAAAAGTTTTATTAAGAGATTTAGAAACCACTGTAAAATCCTTTTAATCACCATCAGCCTGTAAATGACTCACTGCAGGGTTACAAGTCTCTACCTGGAGGAAGGTGTTAGGATAATAGCAGATTTATCAATTAAACACTGATATTTGTAATGATTAACTTATATTCACGTGATACGGAAAATGAGGTACAGAGAGTAAGAACGACCATAGAGTAGTAACATTATGAATACAATATACCACAGACAAGCGAATAATTTCAACAGATTATATCTAACAGAAGGTATGAGCAGAATCACCACGACAGCCTATGACGTATTGGCAATTACAAACTCAGAGAAATCCATCGGTCTATATTTTCCCACATAAAGTAGTACTACAAGAACATTTCTCAGGTTCAGGTTTGCTCACGAGCTCTTCCTTTACCGTCAGCCAATACTGTTACCAATTTAAATTAAATAAATGTATGTGAATTCCGAAAAATTCGCTGTGTATACCGAGGTTCGAACCAGTGGATATCGGGTTGATATTCCTGCCGGTCAAACTACTCGGCCACTGCGACATGACATTATTTAAAGTTCAAGTAATTTTAGGTACAATAAGTTACATTACTTGTAATTAAACGAAATCAACAAGAGTAAAACAAGTTTAATAAATGCATATCAACAATCGAGTTTATATCAAATATATTCAAGGATAATATAGAATACACTAAACATAATATAATATAAACAAATCTAGAATTTAAACTGGCAGGATATTTTAGGAACACGACCTAGTTTACTTTGATATTTTTTAGACACAATTTTAAAAACTCATATAGATTATCTTAAAGTAGAAACAAGAACAAAGATCTCCCTGCTAATGCATTTTTTTTTTCTCAAACTGACTATGCTATTCAGGTCTTAACAGCTTCACCAGACTACGATAATACAAACGATATCTTACTTAAAATAACGAGATAAGTAGCTATAGCGACTGCTGATAGAAGTGAAAACTCAATACATTAAAGTAACTGTATTCTGTTTTGAATGTTTAAATTAATTATAGTGTAATCTACACTATAGTAAAGTTCATAATTTGTAAATAGGAATTATTATCATTAGTTTGGTTTTCATATGTATTGGTACTCTGAACTATAATTATATACTCTTTATTAATGAATCAAACATTATACTATGCACAATCTCAATACGAAATATCAATATTGGATATGCACAGACTGCTTTACTACGCGTCGCTAGTTTGACGTAAGCCGCGCCAGCCCAATACGGCCGGTAATATTTGCTAGCATGTCATGACGTGAAATTATAAATTTATCTCCTGAAATAATATCGATCAATACACTGAAAAAACTTGACATTTCAAAAACACTTTACAACGAAAACTTTATATTACAATTTATTATCTGCATAATACTGTATATTCTTATCTGGACTCATCCAAACCATAATTTTGGACTGAAACTTTGACCAAAATCCACGATTAATTTGCTTCTATGTCTAATAGCATTCTAGGCTTACCTGTAAATCCATACAATAGCCTCATCAGTGATCACCAACTGTGGAAGCAAGTATATATATAGCAGTATAGGTAAATACATAATATGCATGCTCATACATAATGCATTAGGGATCATCGCTTTCAACGATCAAGTTAAAGGCGGGTGTAGGATTATTGTAAACCGGAAAACACAACAACAAGCTTAGGAGATATATTTACTACTCTAGTACTACTACTCTACTAAATAGAAGACGAGAGTTAAGAAGGTAATATCAATGTATTACTGTATATTATTGTACTGCATTAGAAGTGGAAGAGTTTTAATGGCGTCTTAAAAACTGTAATTGTAAATTGGACATGTAAAATAAACTAGATCTATGTAGATCGCTGTTGCGTGTTAAACCAACCTCAAGCAAACAAAATGGCGAGCGGTACTATGTATATTGCATTTGTGTTATATTACACGGACTATTTGAACCCACTTTTGACCCTCTCATAACACAAAAAACTATTTCATATAGACATGTCAAATTTGGCTCACAGCTAGCCAAGTCAGATCTTAGGCTACAATACATTATCTTAAGTTATAAGAAGAAATAATATTACAAGTTGTTATATGTTATGTTGTTGTAAACAAATTTCAGGACTGGCCATTGAGCTTGGCACCCATTTAGATCTTACTTCTTTTGTCGTTGAAGTCGACAACCAAGGCATATATCATAATATTGAACTTAACTCTCATTTCCCATTAATTTTTTTGATAGGATTAGCTTTACAAGATTTATTTGTATCAATGAACTTGAATACACATTTTTTTTCTTCAATTTATTTCTAACGTATTGATACAATATTATTTGAAATTGATAACCTCTCATTGATTACTTGTAAAATTGTAATATGTTAATTTCCTAGTTATTTTATTCCTTTATTTTGAACACCTTTAAGAGTTATCGCTTTATATTTCAGTAAATATCGTAATATAAATTTTAATTTTTGCTGTTATTTTTATAAACTGAATAACCGGGTACATTATAAAAACCGGATCATTATATTGTGCACACAGCTTTACAATGAACACGCGACGCAACCTAGCAACGCATCCGCTTATATTTCGACCGGTATTAAGAGTTATTGCCGCATTTTTATTCATAGAGCAATTTTAGAAATCCTTTCTTGGACCATTTTGATATTTCGGGGTCGACGCATGAACTGACCACCCTTGCAAGGGGACGCTGCATATTATGGGATTTAACTGCCACATATTTTACTGAAAGCCTATTGTCTCTATAAAGGGCTGAGCGGAAAATTTTGACCTGTTTAATGCACTTTCATATTTAGTTTGAATATCCGTAGAGCTGCTTATCTACTAGATTGAACGAAGTGAATATTTAACTATCATCTTACATATTTAATAAGTATGTAAATATAAAGTGTCTGTACTTTTCGTAAAAAAAAAAAAAACGTTGCAGGTGTCTAGGAATAAGCAATAAAATACATTACAATAATTTTTGCAAATGTCTGTCTATCCGTCAGTTTGTTAGGACACGCATCACTACTAATATACAGTGTTTCGTGATAAAACCTGACCGAGGAAATCATGAAACATCCTCGAGTAACATCTAGTCTTGGTGTGATTTAAATCAGTTCACTATATCAAAGGTTAAAGTATCAGAAAGTATCAAATTTATCCTGCGCATTCTGATGGTTATAAATATTTATTATTATTATTAGTCTAATGTCGGATATAGAAATCAGAATGTGCTATCAGAACCATATACTACTCTTGGATATCAGATACTAGATTCTAAAATGAAACTGTCATTTTCTACATACATTAAAATCTACTATAAGAGCCAGAAAATTTTCCTATATACATAGTACCGAATTACAAAGGATAATAGCTAACTAAGCAGTAGTGGCCTCAGCTTCCGTAAGTCGTAAAAGTTAGCTCCCTAGCCCCGCAGCAGACTGTCCAGTGTTAACAGACTGTCACTTAAATACAATAAGTACAATCAGCAAAATTAATGAATTTTAGATTTTTGGAAGCCTATTGTGATTGAGTATTTACCAACGCATATAAAAACACAAGACAAAGTTAATTATAAGTAAAATAAGCTACAATGATTGTTGTAACTTTTGAAATGTTGTTTATTTGACTTAAATTTGGTTCTAAATTTATAAGTCAAAGAAAGAATGTCATGAAAAAACTTAAGAAAATAGGACATCTTTATGGTGTACTAAGTATTTTCTTCGACACAAGATTGATTTAAAATATTGCGGTCTGCAAAACTGTATTTTTCACATTACGTAGTATTAAGTTACACTGCACTCGAATGCGGTAATAAATTCATTCTGAATATATGTTACCACTGTTACTAATCCATTGCAGGACGACAGTTTATACATTTGAGGATGCTAACTACCTAAGGGCAGGTACAAAGAAATCAATAATCATCGCTTAAAATCGGCGGCATTTTACAAGAATTTAAACTTTTATGTCCTGCTAAATTTTTTTATGGGCTGCCCTTTTTGTGGACGGTCAAAACAATGAGACGAGTGCGTACCGGACGTCCAGCTGTAACTCGCGCTGGCGCAGTTCGAAACTTGTTAATTGCTTTGCAGTCTGACAGCCAGATACTTGCAACACTATCAGCATATTGCTGTACATGTCAGTTCTATAGGAGGATTATAACCTTGGCCACTCTTATCTCCGTTGAAAGATTGTTACTAATGTTTTTTGATAGTTTTCAGCACTATAAGTCATGGTGGTTTAGTAGTTTTAAAGATAGAATATTATACCGATGCAGGTTCGAACACCGGTATGTACCAACGGAATTTTCCGAATTCTCGTGCATATACTAATTTAAATTGGTGATACTATCGATGGTGAAGAAAAACATCGCGCGGAAATCTGATCTTGAGAAATGTTCTTGTAGTATTACTGTATGTGGGAAACCATAGAACTGTGGATTTCTCAGAGTATAAAATCGCTTATACCTCGAGCTGGCGTGGTGATTATGGCTATAACTTCCTTCGTGGAAAGGCTTATAGCCCAGCAGTGGGTTCTTACAGGCTGATAATGATAATTTTCAGTTTTTAATAAAAAAAATTTATATCATAGGCGGCAAACGAACAGATGGGTCACCTGATGTTAGGTGATCACCACCGCCCATAGACACTT